>JAMPIV010003838.1:205000-265000 GCA_024509875.1 Oreohelix idahoensis
CAACATTTTGACACTCACATACATATAACACTCTATGAGACTATCTTAAATGAGTCACTGGTAAATTTTCAAATATATATGTATTAATTACTTTCACTAATAGAGATCCTGATTCAACTACACAGTGAACCAGGAATCATAATAAAATGTAATCACAATTTATATGTACATAATTTATAAATATGAATCTTGTAGTGACATATTTTATTAGTATTGTACTATGTGTGTCAGTTGTGTAGTAGTACTATGAGGTAATACTGGTTTTGTTTTTTCAAGCTATGTTGTTATTTGTCATCATGACTTCAAGTGTTTGTTTCTGTTGGAACTAGTATTGGAGATGTTCTCAGTTCCTTTCATTAAAACAATTAATTTCCCCTCTTATTTTTATACAATGTCAGTTTAAGATGGGGTTACATAATGTTGAGCTCCGCTGGCCACATAGGCTTATCTTTCGTGATGGCGGCAGGAAAAGACTCCTCTGTTCGATTGCTCCCCTGTGTTCTGGAGACAACTCACTGTTTGCTATATGGACCAAGGAGTATGCTGTCCGCCTCTGGATTCAGCAAAGCTCTGACCAGGTGCTGCTCAATAACTTTAGGACCACAGTCCCTGAAACAAGAAGGTTGTACCTCCTACTTCAGAACTAATTTATACTCTATTTCTACACTGAGCACAATACATAACAAACACTGAGTTCAGAGCGGTAGGCCAACTGCTATCTTCATCTGAAATAATTTACACCAGTATTCTCCTCCCCAATGGTTACTACGCCTCTGCAATTTCAGCTGTAAGTCCTTCTATACAATAGGATAGGTGTCAGTGTACTATTTGGTAATTCCATGTAGTTTTACTTTCCTCCGACACCTTCTGTTCAGGTTGGAGCACTATATAGGCTTTACCTCATGTTCGCTACTGAACCACACATATATACAGACATAAATTATCAATTTACATTCAATTTTCATTAAAAAGATATCAAATAGTTCAAGCTTACCACAATTCATGGAAATAATAAACAGATACGTTGACTGGTGATGAATAATGGCACAAATTCCGATCTGCCTCTGTCTCAGGCTTTTATTTAGAAAAACATAAGCTGATTCTCAACGCACTGTTGCTTTAGAAAGTATTTTTGAAAATGTGGTGCTGAACTGACGCGTTTAAGTGACTATATTGGCGGGTCTAACCAATCGTGCCATGTTTACCCAAGCGTTTGAAAAAAAGTACCCTTCCATCCGTCTCCCCTAACAACGAAAAATAGTATTTATAGTTCGACTAATCGTGTTTAGCCTTACTTTTATTTCTATCCAATCAAATAGGATTTAACATGGGGACCTATTTCCCGTACAATGGTGGTTTAAAAATTTGCCACTGAGCGATTCTGATTTTGGTGTTGTCTGACAGCACCACCATTTCTTTTGGCTATAATTTATTAATTCCTAGACTATTTGCGTAACGTTTAACATATTCTTTGTCAGCAAGTCCTAAGGAACCCAACTATATAAATTTAAGGGAGCTAGGTGGCTGCGTTCAAAATATGTATTTTCTAGGATAGTCGTGTATTTGTTTTTTTTATTTTTTATGTTTAGAACCGCCACCTGTCCTGCTGTACTGTCAGACTAATGTCAGGATTTTAGACATAAAACAGTAGAATGTCATGTTTCCTAATAAGCGTTTTGTAAGTTTTTAAACATAACTCTCGTATGGGTAGTGTGTTTTATCACTGTCCATCTGAAAAAAAAGTATTGTTTCTGGCCTTACGCTTGTTGGGGTGGCATTAATATCGCGAGACGCGTGTTTAGTGTTGCATGTGTTCCTCCGATCAGCCCTCCCTTCTTTCTATCCTAAGTCCATCTGTCCGTTCGTTTATGGTAACGTAGTGTAATTAATGCTAGTATTAATTTAGGTCATTAATCAGCTTGCGTATCTCAAGGTTTTTATTAGAACTGCAGTACCCGTTTTATTGTGTTGTGGAAACGCGTGTATGATGCAGTAGGCTTACTATCAACGTGAAAGCGTTACAATTTTGCAGACGGAGCATAAAAAGGGGGATTTCGAGTACAGTCATTGTGACAGCACTGTTCTTTACCATTCTTCTTTCCTTTTATTAAATTTATTTGTTAGGCTTTACATTTACTTTTTAATTTATATATGTGGATTAGAATTTCTCATGACATCAGCAAGCTACCTCAGTAAGTGCCCTATTAATCGTCAGCGTCTTCATCTCATCTTCTGTTTCACTGGCTCTTGTCTAGTTTTGTCATCAGTTCCACGTTAATGATATTGACATACCACTTCAGTGTTTGTACTCTACACAAACACTCATTTATAAAGCATGTAGCTTATTGGTTATGTTTGTTGCAGTCCATGCTTCAGAGCCGTACAATAAGACTGATTTGGCATTTCAGACGAAAATTCAGATTTTTGTGTTAGACGATTTCTCTTGATCTCAATATATTTCATAATGCAATGAAAGATCCTCTAAATCCAAGATAGTGTTCTTTATATATTCTCTATCCGTCACAACTGCCCCGATTTAAATACCCTCTTAGAAGCATTATTATTATTATTTTTTTTCGTACGCCCGCTATTGCTCGAGGCGGAATCTCAGGTTAGTATGTCTAACCTGAAATCTCAGGTTAGTATGTCTAACCTGATACTGATTTTTACGTGAGTATCCCTTTTTTACTGGTACAGAGACAGGTGTCCCTCGCCATTCAGGCAGATACTCGCCGATTTCGGAGGTACCCATTAGAGCTGGGTCGGCTCAGGAGCCGCCAGTCCCTGGTCGACGACACTCCTTCAAATGTCTTCGCCATTTTTCGAGTTAATCCAGTCTAAATCCCGGTCAACGAAAAATCTTCAAATGTCCTCGCCCGGGTTTGATCCTGGGTCACCCGGTCGCCAGCGCAGTTTGGTAACCACTACACCAGCGCGGCTCCCTTTAGAAGCATTAATAGAAATAGTCTATAAATTCAACAAAGTGAAAGCACAAGATTCCCGCCCATTGCAAGATATATCGAAATGAGAAAACAGATGACTTGGACAGATGACTTGGCAAAAAAGGGCGGAACAAAGTTCATTTGGAGCTTTCTTCAACATATGACATCACACAGGTTTTGCCATTTGTGCCCCCCCCCCCCCCCTTTTTCCTCCGACATATTTCGTCACCAAAAATCTATATTCCCTCTTACATATCTCTTACCTTCTCTCTCTCTTCCTTCGCGCGTTTCCCCAATTCTATTAGATACTGAAAAGAAATATTGTAGTCGAATGTAAAGTAGTTATCTAACGCAGACAAAATATCTAACTTTTAAGTAAAATAATGTTTAATTAATCAGGATTTTACAAATACAAAGACTGCTTTACTGGTAAAATGTTGCAATTTTTGCACACCCCCCCCCCCCCCCCCCCCCCCCCCCCCCCCCCCCCCCCAATAATGAAAAGAATTAAATTAAATTTTTAAAAATTAATTAATTAACGTTCACACCAGTTCGAATATTTTTATTTCAAATTGCTAAACTTTTGTTCCTTCCTTTGATCTCATCGAACCGTTGTCGGGATGGTGATAACTTCTTATTGTTTTATTTTCAAAAAATCTAATTTTAATCAACAGTACAGTTTATTTAGTCTGTATTTTACGGCGTGTATTACAATATATTAAAAACAGGAATACATAATTAAAAAACAATTTAAACAAATTACAGATTAAAATAATGAATGATATTTCAGCTTAGATTAATGTATGTTGTCCACAATGAGATAATGTGTGTGCTGTCTTCTCCTCCCCACCAGCATTGAGCTACGTTTGTTGTGCGTACTGAATTAGGTGCATTATTCTATTGTTAGCACCTTCTTTTTCCCTACTGTCATTGTTCACGTTTCACTCTTCGATGCATGATAGGACCAGACAAGCGTACCGCCCATCCCTGAGAGATTAATTGAGTCCCTAAAATGTGATAATACCACATTGACTCCAGGTAAATGCGAGCATGAAGTGTTTGCTCAAGATTGCATAATTACTTCCGACTTGACTCGCTTCAGGGTTATGTGATTATAGATAAACGCAATCTTGGAAGACATTTGACAGAGCGAGCAGGACGAATGATGCAAGGAAACTTCCGGACAACCTGTTTATGATCAGGAAAAATGTAAGAAGCTGTAACTTAAACATTACCAAGAATTGTCGGATGTAGCAACTCCATATATGGAGGATGACTGTTTGAAATTTTCAAACAATCAGAATACTGCATGGGGGAAAAAATTTCATAATATGAACTACTTTGAATGCATAGGCTGGCATTTTAGGCGCCAATAAACAACCGCGCTGATTGGGAGTTTGTCAGAATACGCCAGGTGGAAGCGTAGGCCGAGAGCTACGATATAACGTAGAACATCTAGCATACACAACAAAGACAACAACCAAAAAGCTACAGGCTTTCATAAATGGGTGCTTGCGTAGAATAGAGGGATTAAAATGGTATGACAAGGTTACCAACGTGGAACTGATGACACGAACTAGACAAGTTCCAAAGGAACGAGAGATGAGAAGAAGACGATGGCGATGGATAGGACACACACTGAATAAACCTGTTGATAGCATTACAAGGCAGTCTTTGTTCTGGAACCCCCATGGCAAGAGAGGCAGAGGTAGACCAAGAAGCACATGGAGAAGAGAGCTGGAAACAGAGGTGAAAATGATGAGGAGAACGTGGAAAGAACTTGAGATGACGGCACGTGACAGGAGGACTTGGCATGTGTTTGTTGAAGGTCTATGCTCCTTTATGAATGAATGAATGAATCTAGCATACGACACTGCATTTCCTGAAATCGTCACACAGACGCTCGGACCTTGCCACATAAAATAATAGAGTTGGATTCTGAATTAATAGGACCGGACAAAATGTATTAAGAGCATCTCTGTACATCAGTAGAAAAATCGCCAGCATTAATACGGATTCCTGAATTCTACAGGACCAATCACAAGTCACAAAGATATTCTGAAATAAAAATGATACCCCAGACGTGTGTTCGAGGCATCTGTGTTAAGTTGCCTAGACTATTCTACTGAGCATAAAGTCTACAATTTCTCAATTATTGAGTTGGTAGTACGGATTGGAGAGACCATTTGAGGTTCTACTCACGTTACCAGCTGTACTAATCTGTGGTTCGAAGCTTGAGATGGACACGTGAAACCTACATCCCACGGGTGGTAAAGATCCCTGCCTTGACCAGAAGCGATTACCTCTAGAATACTTTGGAGACGTGCTCTTGCCACACAGGCGACGTGACGGAACCAGCAGCACCAACATTTCAGCAATTTGAAAGCTAAGTTATAAGCTTAGTAGGCCAAATCAAAAGACTATATGTTCATCTCCCAAACTGAGATCTAATTTCTCATCATTACCATTTCATATTTATTTACATTTGTTCAAAAATAATTGATCATTAAATGTGTTATATGTTGTTTTAGTAAATTCATAGTTGAATTTAAAATTACAGAGCGAAAGACACACGTGTGAATCCTGATTTTAATATATGTAGTTATCGCTACATCAGAAGAGCCAATAATAATAATAATAATAATAAGAGGAATTTCGCTGAATTAAATCAGCTTTGGGCTTGAACGAGCTAATCAGAAGCTAATCCATTTCCACAAAAGGCGTCGGTTCATATAAAAAGTTAACGTTCTAAGACTCATTCAGCATTGTTCTTGACATCTGAAATATCATGTGGACACTCCCTCGAGGTAGAGGCATCGTTATCCTTCTACTGTTTAACCCTGCAAGGTTGAAGGCAATAACAAAACTCAGAAGGGTCACTATAAGAGACTTGTTATTCTCTGATGACGATGCAATTGTCACTCAAAGTCAACAGGAGCTTCAGAGCTTCAAGAATCGCTTCACCCAAGCATGCAATGACTTGGCTTCGCAATACGTCTAAGAAAACAAATATGCTGGGTCAGGATGTAGATGTTGCACCAGTTATTATTATCAATAACTATTGAATTGGCACGGTGCCCCTCTTCACGTACCTGGGGTACCTGGATATGACAACCAGTGGAACAAGAGATGAGAAGAAGACGATGTAAATAGAAGGATAATTGGGGTTCATCAACAAGAAACTCTCTCTGGACATATAAATTGACAGCCGCATAGGCAAAGCTGCAGCCACATGTGCCCGCCTCACAACGCGTGTTTGGGGAAACTCTAAACTCACAAGGAATACCAAAGCTGCGGTATTTGACGCCTACATCACCAGCACACTTCTATATGACAGGGAGACATGGACAACCTATGATAAGCAAGATAGAATGCTCAATACTTACCATCTACGGCGCCTACACCACATCCTCGGTATTTCGTGGAAGGACAAAATGACAAATGTCGAGGTGTTGAGAAGAGAAAACGTCGGAAGGAACACCAGGAAAAAACCAACTGAGGGCTATCACCACACGGGCGCAATCCCATAGTCAGTTTTGACTGAAGGGGCTATTATTATTATTATTATGATTAATTATGTATAAATATGTGCACGTGTATATATAAGGAACTCCGCTTATGCCGGTCCCAAGCCCGGATGAAAAAGGAGGAGGGTGGCCTGCATGGAGGCCGTAAGGAGGCAGCCCCTCCACCATGCAAAGGCACAACAGGCCAATCATCTGTTTGCTTTAAATCACGAATACGAGCAATACAAGAGAGAAAACTGGACTGATTCTAAAGGCGACGAACTGGAACGGACTACGGACTACGACTTATGGAACTTGGAACACAAGAAGTATAAATGGGAAGGAAGAGGAGCTGGTGGAAGAGATGAGGAAAGCAAAACTAGAAATCCTAGCTATAACGGAAACAAAGAAAAAAGGACAAGGAGTCATGGATCTCGATGGCAACACGCTGCTCTACAGTGGTGTACCCATATCTGAAAGAGCTAAAGGGGGCGTGGGTTGCATTGTGTCCCAAAATAAAAAAGATAGTATCAAGGGATGGAACTTTGTCTCGGAGCGCATTATGGTTGTTAAACTAAAATAAGTAGAAACCATAGTCAACCTGGTCATAGTGTATGGGCCAAATGAGGATGAGAGAGCAGAGGTCAAGGAGGAATTTTTCGAGCTGCTTCAAAGGACAGTGGATGACTGCCTAGATGAAGTTATCATGCTCGGAGATTTTAATGCCAGAGTTGGAAATGACAATGCTAGATGGGGTGGAGTTATCGGAAGATATGGAGAAGATACTCTCAATGACAATGGAAAGCGACTCCTTAGATTCTGCAGTGAGCAGAATCTGATCATTACAAACACAAAGTTCCCCCATAAGCGCATACATGCATACACTAGATGTGAACCAACAATGAATGAGAAGTCAGTGATCGATTATGCCATTGTTAGGAGGAGCTCATTCAAATATGTCCGGGATGCTAGAGTCTGGAGGGGGCCAGAGATTGGAAGTGATCACTACCTGCTAACAATCAAAAAAACAACTAAAAGAGTCGCTCAGCCTAGGAACTGCCCAACATCACGCAAGAAACCAAGTAAACGAGCAGGAGAAATGAGCATTAGGACCTACAAGCTGAGAGAGCCAGAAATTAAGACCAGCTATCAGGGGCTTATTGCTGCAGCGGTGAGCAACACAGAAGAACGACCTGATGACTTGGAAACCCTCTGGATTAAATTCAAGGATATCATAAAGACAGCTGCTGCAGAAGCATGCGGTGAAGTCCGAGTTGGGAACAAGAGAAAGAGGACACCTTGGTGGACAGAGGAAGTCAAAGAGAAAATAAGAGAGAAGAAAATGGCATGGAAACAATACTTAGGAGCTAAAAACACAACAGGACAAATGGAAAAATATAGAGAATATGTGACACTCAGAACAGAAGCAAAGAACAAAGTGCTAGCAGCAAAACAGAAGTCCTGGGAAGAATTTGGAGAAAAGCTAGAAAAAGATGCACAAGAAAACCAGAAATTGTTCTATAAGACCCTAAAGAACATGAGGAAGGAAAAACAATGCCCTCTCAAATTTATAAAGGACAAGCAAGGCAAATTGCTTACTGCTCCGAAGGAAGTAATGGAAAGATGGAAAGAATATTTCTCAGAACTGATGGATGGTGAGCATGGTGAAGCATCAGAAATGATAAACACTAGCACAGAATAGAAAACCAATGATGGTGAAGATGACATAAAGATGGAAGACCTGAAGGCAGCACTGGAGAAAATCAAGATGGGCAAAGCAACAGGGCATGATGGTATAACACCAGAAATGGTTAAGTTCATGGGAGCATCAGGCGTCCTATTACTCTTAAGGGTTTTACAGGCAGCGTGGTACAACAAGACCATACCAAAGGATTGGGAGATTGCCATCATAACACCAATTTTCAAAAAGGGTGACAATCGACAGTGTGGAAACCATAGAGGTATATCCCTTCTCAGTGTCCCTGGTAAAATCTACTCTAGAATCCTAGAGCAGAGACTCCGACGCCTAGCTGAGCCACAATTGGATGAGGTCCAGTGCGGATTCCGAGCAAACCGAAGTACTCAAGACCTAATCTTCACACTCAGACAGCTGAGTGAAAAGGCCACTTGAGTATAAGAGTGAGATGCATCTTTGTTTCATAGATCTGGAAAAGGCGTTTGACAGGGTCCCCTGGAGCAAACTTTGGGACTGTTTGGCAAGGAAGAATATTCCAGCACCTCTGATTCATGCTATACAGAGCTTCTACAAGTCTTGCAGAAATTATGTGAGGACAGCAAACCATAAGTCAGAAGAGTTCAGGACCATCACTGGTGTAAGACAAGGTGATATCCTATCACCTTACCTCTTCATACCCCTTATGGACGATGTCATCAAGGCATGTAAGGAGAGAACAAGAAAGTATTCAGTGGGGTACTGGAAGATGAGACAGGTCTATATTTCGGAGCTGGCATTTGCTGATGATGTTGCCCTGATTGCTAAATCAGAGGCACATCTCCAATCCAACCTGCAAGGCTGGAAGGAAGAGCTGGAGAAGAGAGGGATAGTCATAAGCAGCTCTAAAACAAAATCCATGGTGATATCACGAGAAGAAAGAAGACATCAGATTAAGTTGGGAGAACAGGTCCTGGAGCAGGTCGACCACTTTAAATACCTCGGATATATATATATATATATATATATATATATATATATATATATATATATATATATATATATATATATATATATATATATATATATATATATATATATATATATATATATTCTTCTTCTTTTATCCTTAGCCACCGACCATCAAAGCAGTCAGGGGCCATTACGCCTAGTGGCGTCTTGTAGGGCAACAACAAATTGATTCCACTTTGCTCGGTCGGCGGCCATCCTTCGTACAGTGCCCCAAATCTGGTTCATTATTTGCATCTCAGCCTCCACAGTCCTCCGCCAGGTTGTTTTTGGTCGGCCTCTCTTTCGTGTTCCTTCAGGGGTTCAAAGCATAGCTGTTCTTGTGATGGCATCGGGGTCTCTTCTGAGGACATGGCCAACCCAGCTCCAGCGTCTGCCAGCTATGATGGTGTGCATGTCCTCTTGCTTGCTCCGAGTAAACAGATCTTGGTTGGTGATGGTATTCGGCCAAAAGAGTCGATGAATTTTTCTTAGGCATGTTGTGTGAAAAGAGACAATTTCGATATTTCCTTCTCTGTAACTCTCCAGCATTCCGCACCATAGAGAAGCACAGAAAGCACACAGCTCTGAAATAATCTTAATTTTGTGCTTGTGCTGTATTGAGAGGACTTCCAGATGTTTTTTTGGCTAAAAAAAGGCTGTTCTTTCCTTATTCATTCTGATGTTGATGTCATTGCCTGCCCCGCCATCTGGTGTTACTATGCATCCTAGGTATGTGAAGGTGTCTGTCTGTACCAGTTGCTGATTCCTTACTGATATGGGCTCAGGTTTGCTCACACTGAGCGTCATGACCTCTGACTTCTTTAACCGATTATATTGGATGAATTATAATTATATGTCTAGACTTTGTTGCACAAGATGGCCGTAGTAAGTACTGCAGCTGATTAAGATGCAGACTTCCCTCTGTGGGTTAAGTTCCTAACTGTTGATACATGAGAAAGACTCCATGGACTTGGGGCGTTAAATATTAAACTAAAGTTTACTCTTTTTTAATTTAATTTTTAAAGGTACTCCTATTTCTTTCGCCTGTTCTCTAATGGGATCCTTAGTATTACTCCTTATCCTGGCTGGCTGTGATCTCCTGATGAAAGTAAGGAACTGCAGTGGGTAAATCTACGAACCGCGTTAGGTTTGAAGTAGAATTTCTGCCCACACAAACATATCACTTTGTGAGGTTCTGTAGGGGAGACCCAATCATTATTTTAGTTCAGTTTAATTTCTAATCTTAAATCAACCCCCAATGTAAGGGGTCTTATTTTCTAGTAAACGTTACCCCTCCTCACTCATTCTGAACATTACTACCTGACCATGTAAGGTATTACCCCTTAAGTGTTACTTTTATGAAAGTAATTATATCACCGACTTGACCTTAATTATTACATGTGATAATATCTTCTCATCTTCGTTTATTACAAGAAGCCATCTACCGGAAATCGTTACGTTGTATGTCTGTCGTCCAGATTGTTAAATCACGATAAACCCAGATGAGCAGAAGTGGTTATGCAATTTAAAGCGTGGATAGACAACTTAATCCGTATGGCTTACACAATACGTCTGGCAACCAATATCAACCATCTCTAGGTGGCTTTGTCCTTCTTCTTGCTAAGCGCCGACGCCCACAAAGAAAATAAACGTGTCAGACGGGTGGCAAGCCGGCAAAGTACCTGAGGTCTACCCAGCAAAGTGAAAATAATATCGCTAGGTGTAGGCGTTAGCCAAATGTAATGTGTGGATGAAAATGGAAAAAAAGGAATGGCAGAGAGCAGGAAGCAAAAATGGCCTCAGGAAAATTAACGACTGAATTAAGACTTGTCACACATGCTATTTGTAGTTACTGTTTTATTATCCCTCAGAAATACCTACATAGAAATACAGTATATTCTTTCATTCTTATTTTCATTTTTTGAGTAGATTATCGTCACTGTCGTCTATTTGTGTAAGTTAATTACATTACATGCTGTCACCAGATCTAAAAAAAAAAAAAAAGAAACCCAACTGTTTAAAAAACCCTGTAGTTCAGTGCTTCGTTTGCACACCATAAATAAATAAAGTATTAATTTAACTAAGATTGTCTTAAACTGAAACTCATGAAGAAAGGTATGAATTGGCAAGCCCAGGAAAAAAAAAACTGAAGACGATTCGTAACAGAAGAAGTCAAAACAACCAAAACCTCACGGCAGAGCTGATGAATACTACTCGAAAAAAAAGGTAAAGGAACCCGTTACACGCTAATTGGGAATATGGTGTTAGGCCCATATTATCTTGACCGTCGGCACACGAGGGGTGATGTGGTCGGCATCACGCCGGCCGCCTTAGCCTTCCCAGAGTTGCTCTGGTACCCATCTGTGGCTGGGTCGACCCAGGAGCCGTTTGTGGCCTAAAAAAATTCCCGCCTCATCTGGGGATCGAACCACAGACCACTGCGCTAGGAAGCCAGTGCACTAACCACTATGCTTCCGCGGCTCCCAATACTACTCGAAACAGACATAATTTGAGAGCAATAGTTGGAGCAGTCTCACAGGATGCGAACGTAATCGATGTTGATGACGATGCTGAGCAAAATGGTTAAGAAGAAAATACATAAACAGGAGCGAAAGAGGATTATTGTAGGAATGGACTAACCTGGTAAACCTTATTAGTATGTTATTATATTATTGATCTACTGCAAAACGTATGTAGTTTATGAAACATATTCGTGTTACACATACAGGCTGTATAAATGTAATGTTAGACAAGTCAACGAGCATTGCTTTACTACTTCTTTAGTTCTTTATTTCTCACGAGTGCCTGAAACATACCGTTATGTTTGTAATATTTATTTATTATATTGCTTTGTAGAGTAACAAAGGAGTCGGAGTGGCTAAGAGGTACGCTCGAATTCTAGAGGTTCGATTTTCAATTGAGGAAATACAATTTATTTCAACCAGCGGTCCTAATGATTTCAAGCCCCCCCCCCCCCCTTCTTCCTGGTCTCCTGGGTAGTGAGATCGGATGCCTAGCCTTCTCGGATGAGGGCAAAAAAAATAGGATGTCCCGAGTGCAAGTTGCGCAAGTTAAAAATCCCACGGCATTTGAAAATCGTTAATAGTAGGCCTATCAGGCCGCTGCCCTGGCAAAATTTAAAAAAAATTAGAAACCTACCAACCACAACAATATTTATAGAATGTGTGATTTCTGTATACACATATTAGTATTCTCGCTGGTGCTACGGAGTTCGTGCACTGTGCTGAGATCCTCCTTGTGTGATTTAAGGGAGGAAATCGGAGCACTGATGGAGTTGTCCATGTGCAATGAAGATAGTCCTTTAAACCAAACCAACCCAGAGTAACATACTTATCAGCAAGGCAACATGAAGTGATTTGATGATCATAAGTGGTTCCCCCCCCCCTCCCCCCCCCCGCCCCCCCCCCCCATCGGACATGTGTTTCAGCCTTTAGCATCTTGCTACTGTAGAGTTTGGGGGGTGACTTAGATTTTGACTCCACAGGGCCATTCCTCCTTTTAGTTTTGCATTGTTTTATTTTTAAATACTAGCTCAGATGAAAGATTCAAACAACTTTCCGTCAACTAATTTATTTCTTATAGCTGAGTGTTTTCGGTGGGTCGGCCTGGAAATGGAGTGACGAAAGGCAACAATTCTACCTCCATCAATTTGATCCCGCTCAGCCAGACCTTAACTATAGGAATCCAGATGTCAGGGAGGAAATATTGGTATGTCAGGGGCATAAATATAAGTATAAATATGAATACGGTTGTGCGAGAAGATTCTATTTTAATGGATCACCTAACAGCTTATGACATAAATGTCACCTGTGTTATTGATGTATCATTTAGGATTGATTGCAGACATTGTAATTATGACAAGTCTATTTTGTGAACAGATGCCATCATCATCGGTTCAAGTGTGTGTATATGTGTGTGTGCGTCAAGTTTGTATGCGTCCTCATCAGAAACTAGGTATTCAGTGTAAATTGTTAACCCATTCCCCACCATCCCTACAACTTTTCTTACAGCTGGCAATGCGTTACTGGCTAGATCAGGGTATTGACGGATTGAGAATGGATGCCATCAATCATGTCTACGAGACAACCAATTTTTCACTCAACAATCCTCTCTCTGGTAACAATGTCCCTCCGGTGAGTAACCATTTTACTTATGCTGTTTAATCTCTAGCGCTTATCTCCCCATTCTCTGCATTATTGTACTGACCATTCATTTATCATTAGCAGTCATAATACACCTGAATAAAAAAAAACCATCATCGTGTGGACTGTGATTCTTCTTTTGACCATGTCCAACAGAAAATTAATATGTCGCCTAAAAAAAATCAGTAACTTGATAAAATAATCTTACGCGGGTTTCAAAATGTACTCGGCATCTGTCATCACTGTGATGAAGTGACTCTGTGTCACAACGCGCTCAAATTTCCCCGATTCAAAAATCTAGTAACGTAAATTCACAACCTATAAACAACTGATACTATATTTGGAAAATTGCCAAGGGCAATGTCAAACCTACCGCTAAAAATTGGACAAAATAATTTGAATTTTCCATTATTACAGTTAAAAATCTATAAATAAATTCCATGTTTGACCTTGGTCTCAAGGCCTCGCAAAATCAAACCACTAACATTTAAAATATAGATTTTGAATTTTCTAAAGCCAAGCGTAAAAATACCCCCCCCCCCCCCCACCGCCCCCGTCAGCAAAACACACACGCACAAGCTCGACCCTTCCCAATATTTATGACGAAAGCCGTAAAGCTTGGCAACGAACCAACTTTTTACCTCGTTTTATAGGGGAGAGAGAAGGTGGATTACAATGGAAATCAAACCTAACTTGTGCGTTTGAAAAGAAACTTAGATAATTTATTTCTTTATAAATAACAGGGATGTCTTGAAGCGTAGCGCTAATATTGGTTAATATATGTCATACAATTTTCCCTTATAATAAATTATCTGGCCTTAGAAAATTATTTTATTAATATTTTAGTTCAGTGAACAGAGCACTATAAATTAGAAAAAAATTACGAAGAGGAAAACGAAGATAAATGGGTAAAGGAAATCTATATAGGAAGATAGAGGACAGTTGTCCTTTTAATAATCACTTTTAATATTAAAAATTGACCCATTAATAACCAAGATATTGTATAAATAATAATTGAGACAGACGAACAAACACACTTATCAACTGCTCAATTAGGTTGCGTGAGAAAAGTTAGAAATTTCTTGACACGCTTTCTGATTGGTTAAGGCGTAGAGTAGCTTGGGGCAATAAAATTAACATTTCGCTGGCAACAACCGCCTTTTGAAATAAAAACTATCTAAAGCTGACATCAGCGGGAGAGCCTGAGTGACCAAAGCTTTCACCGACTGGACACTTAAAGCAGTGGTAGAACCCATTAACTGCCAAAGTCAAGCTTATGATATGTGATATTCTTACTTGAGGGTCATATACTAGCATACCTATTGGTGGCAGGAAACCGGGTGAGGGAAGAAAGTTTGTAAGGAACGCTCAGCCTTGTTGCCGCAGCTACCCCATTTCTTCATCTCTAAAGCCAATTGAATGCATATGAGAACCCAAGGGCCAACAGTTGTCACCAGTGTTATAAGTTAAGTCCGTCAGACCGGCACTGAGAGTGTAACATCAATTATTCCACCACAACCATAAGCATAATAATAAATAATAAACTCACCTTGAGATGATGACGAAGACAATCTGTCCAACATATTAACAGTGATACGTACAAGCAGATAGACAGATCAGTGGGTGGAATTCTTACAGTGATCTTTATTCATAGAAACAAGATACTTGGACAGAGTTCCAGTTATTTATTTTAAACAGTGTATACAAACAAATTTATTGAGTTTGACAATCCCTGTCCCAGAAAATTGAGGTGCAGGGAAATTAAATTGTAATATAATTACCTAAACTTTAACAAAAGTCTTACTCACTTTAATATTATTCAGTTACAGTTCTGTTTACATTTTATTTCGTCCTTATATTAAATACATTACCCTAGACACATTCAGCCACACAACATCACAGAGCCTATTTTACACAGATTGAGATCTGAGAGGTGGCGGATATGGACTCTGAGAATCATCATCATCAACAATTAGACTCAGGGAACTTACACAGCTTGACCTCATTCTGTTTACCCTTAATTAATAACACAAGTAACCTCTTTCACCACATATTGGGGTCCTGTCCGGGATTAAGTTAACACCAGACCCTGGGGCTCTATAAATAAATAAATAAGAAAAGTAATAATTGGTGGAATTTGATGAACTGTCAGTGCCTTTATTAATTAGTTAGATAGTTTGTTAATTTAAAATATATTGTTGATAAATTTGTATTGAAAGAAAGGATGGCAGACTTAGCTAAATTCAGATCTTCCAATGTACATACGGCAAAAGAACTTGGCATGGAGGGACACCTTCTGATTCAGTATGTGACTTCCGAATGTGATAAGTTTATTGAAAGGGAAGATAGGAGGTTAGCAGAAGAGAAGAAATTACAGTTAGAAGCTGATAGGGAGGCCAAGAAATTAGAGGCTGATAGAGAGGCTGAAATCAAGAGATTACAGTTAGAAGCTGATAGGGAGGCTAGGAAATTAGAGGCTGATAGGGAGGCTCAGAAATTGGAGGCTGAAAAAAGAAGAAAAGAGATTGCAAAGGGAGGCAGAAGAAAAGAGATTGCAAAGGGAGGCAGAGGAAAGGAGATTGCAAAGAGAACATGAGCTCAGACTCAAGGAACTGGAACTGCAAGGACATGTTCCAGAAAATGGACGCAGCCCATCTACCTCTGATAAGTCAGGGGGCCTCTTATTCAGCCATGAACTTTCACTTAGATCCTTTTGTAGAGAAAGAGGATGACATTGAGTCATTCCTAAATAGATACGAAAGATTAGCTACTAATTATGGGTTAGAAAGGGAGAAGTGGAGTTTAAAATTATCACAAGAACTTAGGGGTACATCTTATGAAGTCTTCTCCAAATTGAGCAGAGAAGAGCAAGAAGACTATGATATTCTAAAACAAGCTCTCTTAGTCAGATATGAGAAGAACAGTGAATTTTATAGGAAGAAATTTAGAAATGCTAAGCTATTGTCTGGGGAGACATACCACCAATTATCTGCCCGACTAGAAACTTATTTGGAGAAATGGACTGCTCTGGGGAAAACCCAAGATTTGAAGGAAATGATTATGATGCAGCAGTTAAGAGAGTCCATGGCTCCAGACTTGAGAAAATTTCTCATGGAATAAGGTGCAGAGAGATTGGGTGAGGTTCTCAATGTTGCTGAGAGATATCAGGCAGCCCAGAAGGAAGTAGCTGGGATTAGAAAGAAACAAACAGAAAATAGTAATAGAACCCCACAAGACCAAGATGAGTGTTATAATATTAGAGAACAACGCCCTAGGTTTAAACCAAATTATGATAGGCAAAGATATGATCCTAGAGATAGAAACCCTCAAGCAAATGAAAAGAAATCCTACAGACCAGAAGGAAAATGGTGTAAAATATGTAGGATGCAAAATCATAATACAATTGAATGTGGTAGGAAAGTTCCTCCATATCACGCTGCATGCATGATAACAGTGGGAAACAAGGGTAAGAAGGAACTGTCTACAGGGCGGCATGAAATTCCTCACCCCCATCTGTGAAGAAGTAAAGTGTAATGGCAATAAGGTGATGTTCCTTTACGATTCAGGATTGGGATATGACTCAGTTGTGAGTGCAACCCTGGTGCACCCTGACCAGTATACCACAGACAAAGTGGAGATACAAGGGGCATTGAAGGATACAGCCACCATGGCACTTCCCGTAGCCAGGATAAATGTCAAAACTAGGTACGTGGAAGGAGTGATTAGTGAAGGCTGGCGTAGGACCTAAAGGATATGGACAGTTAGTACTGCCTTTGGAGTATAGGAAACAAGTTATGGCACATGCACATGTTGTACCAGACGGTGGACATATTGTCGTAGATTTTTGATAGGAGAATTAAGACTTGGGTTGGTCCCTTCTGAATAGGTTGGAATGAGTGATAGTCACAGTGTGAGATAGAAATACAAAATAGATTTCCACGAGTGAGGTGGTAGAATTGTGATAGAAGCTGTCTCTGAGAGCGAGAAATCTTCTCTCTCTCTCTCACCTATCTTCTACGACAGATCTAGAGTAGTCAGACAGTCTAACACATATACATTAAAATATATATATATCCACTCACGTGCACGCACATTCAAGTGACGACAGGTAGACACACAGACGTGGGAAACTATAACAAATGATTATATAGATATTTAGAACGAGCTGACCAACATGCTGATTAATTTATTGTTAAGTTTATTTATCATTTGTAAACTTACGTCACAACATGTAAAATTACATCAAAAAAGCATATACACAAAGTCATAAACAAATCAAGGAATGCTACAAGAACTGGTAGACCCACAGTTATGATCTTCCCTCGATGGATAGTCCACAGTCCCGTTAGGAGAAAGATGATAGCACAAAGAGTCCCAGATACATATGATTTAGTCTAAGAGTTTTCCCCGTTGAAGGTATGAACAGACCTGATACTATAATCTAGTTTAAGGG
Organism: Oreohelix idahoensis; assembly: GCA_024509875.1. NCBI lineage: Eukaryota > Metazoa > Mollusca > Gastropoda > Stylommatophora > Oreohelicidae > Oreohelix > Oreohelix idahoensis. The sequence goes on from JAMPIV010003838.1 coordinate 222,748, forward strand.
AAAATATTGTTAGCAAAACAAACTTGCATGAAGAAAGTTATGACAGCAAATAGGTGCCAAAATACAACGGTAAAAAATAACACTCAGACCTGCGTTCACTCTATTCATTCAGCCTTGGCCACGTGCGCACATTTATACTTCCAGCTTTGATCGCTGCCTCTGGGAACATAATTTTTTCTAGGACCTTCACACATACCCGTAAATGCAGTCTCGACCAAGAAATCCCCAGTTCCAAAAAAGACGTACTGAATTCTCTGTCTCAGGGAACGATTCCTTGGGTGTTCTTATTTTTCGGATGTCTGTTTAAGTCACATAAAATTTGTCCAGGCACGAAAGTTAGCGGAGCACAGTGTCACTAGCGTAGGTTTCTAAAAAATGAGGAATGTCAGGTCGGGTGTCTTATCTCAGTATATGACTATATTTGGTCACCACACTACTAGTCAAAACTCTGTCGGAATGTTACTGATATTTTGCGTGCCACAGCAGGCTGATCTGTACTTAAGTGTTATTCTGGAAGAATTAATTCTGGCACGATAGGCCTTTTACTTCATTTAACTATTACAGTTCATGTAATGAAAGTGCTTAAGTTCTTCACAGATAATGTTCACGTAATAGAACGCTGGCAAAGTTTGGGTACCACAGTATTCACTGAATAATGAAAAACACATATGAAATATTTTACATATTATGTACTCAATATAACTTACATTTTTAAACTGCAAGCGTATAGCTTGACTTATCATTTAAAACTTCCCGTGAAATAAGTTATATATAACAATCAATCATCATGAATTTGGAATACCAACGGATTCCGTCAACACTCATGAGGCATCTAGCATTTATAAGTTAGTTTAGAAAAATTTTTCTCGTCTGATTATTCAGCAGTTAAATTAAATTCATTATAGCTACATTGTTGTTTAAGCTAGAAATTATAATTTATTCTGGTTTTCCACTGTAACTCATCAGCTAGAGAAATCTAACCAACTTATAAATTATTCACTCTGCACACAAGAACTCTAGTGAAATATGAAATAAGCGATTATCACTTTATCACTTCACAAAATGCTAGATATAATATATTTTTTACCTCAAACAGAACTACAGGTAGTCGCACAACTTAGAATCATACGCTGAATATTTATGGAAGTCTAGAAGTTCGACAAATTGTCGAAACAAACTGAGAAATTTCGCTATACAGCTTATTCTATTAGCACGAAACGTCCTGTCTACTGCGAATTTAGAGGACTGAATGAAAATAAAGTTTAACATTCTGGTTATATCTACGAAACACAGAAAGGATCCCACTATTTCCAAAACCAACGCAATCTCTCGTCTTTTCTAACACTACGTAACTTAGACGCATACCATGAACTGACACTCGTGCGCTTTCACACCTCGCGCGGACCAGGCCAACCATGAGTGCCTTGTCAGCTGGGATTTCCAGACAAATGTCTCAAACTGCGTCGAGGAGATGACAGTTATCGCGCCTTTCTGAGCGTTCAGCCGACACCACTCGTTGTGGCAGGTGAAAATGCAGACAAATTTGTCGACTATATGTCTGGCGAAAGCGAATATTCACAGTTTACGTCCACAACGCAATAACCTCCCGAGCCTGGCATCTACGTAATAACCTCACTAGTGCGTTTCTAAATGAGAAACTAAACCCGGCGAAAGTTAGAATGGGAAAATAGTAATGTATATAGTCGCAAACGTACGAATGCGAAAAACACAGGAAAAAGGATAGAAATGATAATAAAATAGAGGATACGGGTGAAAGAAGAAGAAGAGGATATAGGCAATTTATAGATCATAAATGTCTACGTGACACATATGAAGATTGGTACCACCCGTCAAAGGACATCTGTGAGATTTTTCTGGCCAGGTGTAGCTGACGACATTTATCATTTTATTAATTCCTGTGACCAGTGTAGCAAGGTACATTCCACACGGTGGAAAGAAAATAATAACCTGATGCTAGCAAAGCATTGTAGCAAACAGGGGCCTGAAATTAAAAATAAAAATAAAAATGATAAGGTAGACCTAGTGAATAGGCATGCTCCTTCTCACACCCAGTCTTCCCATAGACCAGTAACAGTGGCAACACTACGTATGGTACGAAGAGAACATACAAACCGGTCCACCCCGACCCAAAGTGGATCAGGATTCGTGGAACTGGCTGAAAATGGAAATGAGGTTAATCGGCCAACATTAAAACCGAAACTAAATGTTAACCTTAGAAGAGTTGGGAGCGGGCGTTTGGGCAGTTTGCCCAATGTCAAGCTCACTTCAGCATATGGCTATTAACTTAGCATTATGTGGTAAAGTGGGATGTTATAAATATTTATAGGGGACTTAGTGTACTGACTGAGATCAGCTGTGAAGGTATCTGTATCTAATAGGTGTAGTGTTTTACAGATAACCTTACTTGCTACCACATTATGCCTCAGTCAGAATTATTCTGGAATATTGTGATGACTACGTTAAATGTCTAGGGATGTATATGATGAAGTGTAAGTCACAACAACAACAGACAGATAAACAATTTAATTTATTCCACCACACTTGACAACACTGTGACACTCACACACATGTAACATTCTATAAGACTATCTTAAATGAGTCACTGGTAAATTTTCAAATATCAATATGTATTAAGTACTCTCATTAATATATATGTCCTGATTCAACTACAAAGTGAACCAGGAATCACAATCAATTTTAATTACAATTTATATGTACAGGATTTATCAATATGAACTTTGTAGTGACATATTTTATTAATATTATCATATGTGTGTCAGTTGTGTAGTAGTAATATGAGGTAATACTGGTTTTGTTTTTTCAAGCTATGTTGTTATTTGTCATCATGACTTCAAGTGTTTGTTTATGTTGGAACTAGTATTGGAGATGTTCTCAGTTCCTTTCATTAAAACAATTAATTTCCCCTCTTATTTTTATACAATGTCAGTTTAAGATGGGGTTACATAATGTTGAGCTCCGCTGGCCACATACGCTTATCTTTCGTGATGTCGGCAGAAAAAAAACTCCTCTGCTCGATTGCTCCCCTGTGTTCTGGAGACACCTCACTGTTTGCTATATGGACCAAGGAGTATGCTGTCCGCCTCTGGATTCAGCAAAGCTCTGACTAGGTGCTGCTCAATAACTTTAGGACCACAGTCCCACAATTCATGGAATAATACACAGTTACGTTGAATGGCAATGAATATAGCACAACTTCGATCTGCCGATGTCCCAGGCTTTTATTTAGAAAAATATGCACTGGTGCTCAACGCACTGGTTCTGTAGTAAGTTTATTTGAACATGTGGTGGTGACCTGACGCCTCTGATTGACTATATTCGCGGGTCTAACCAATCGTGCCATGTTTACCCAATCGTTTGAAAAAAATACTCCTACTCCCGTTTCCCCTGACAACAAAAGATAGTATTTATAGCCCGACTAATCGTGTTTAGCCTTACATTTCTTGCGCTCCAATCAAATCGGATTTAACATGGAGACCCATTTCCCGTACAATGGTGGGGTGAAAATCTGCCACTGAGCGATTCTGATTTGGGTGTTGTCTGACATCCCTTACTATTTCTTTTGGCTATAATTTGGTAATTCCTAGACTATTTGCGTAACGTTTAACATATTCTTTGTCAGCAAGTCCTAAGGAACCCAAATATACAAATTTAAAGGAGCTAAGTGGCTGCGTTCAAAATATGCACTTTCTTCTACCCCCTGTTTACTTCGAATACGATGTGGTGTCTGGGTACTGTAATGTTTTCAAACGTAAACCAGTATAATGTCATGTTTCCTAATAAGCGTTTTGTGAGTTTTTAAAAACTAACTCTCGTGTGTGTAGTGTTTTTTATCACTGACGATTTGAAAAAAAAGCTAGTGCTTGTGGCCTTACACGCGTGATGGTAGTAATTGTGTATCGCGAGACTGTGTTAGTATTGCCTGCGTTCCGGCTTTCAGCCTCTCCCTTTTTTCTATCTTTAGTCCATCTGTCTTTCGTTTTTGGGTAACGTAGTGTATAAAATGACATGAATGGAATTTTAAATCTAGGTCAACTTGCGTATCTCAAGGTTTTTCTTAGAAATGCAGCACATGTTTTATCGTAGAAAGCGGGTATTGAAGCAGTAGGCTTTTACTATCAACGTGAAACGTTACAATTTGCAGACGAAGGAGAAAACAAGGGGGATTTCGAGTACAGTCATTGTGACAGCACTGTTCTTTACCATTCTTCTTTCCTTTTATTGAATTTATGTGTTAGGCTTTACATTTACCTGATAATTTATATATGTGGATTAGAATATTTCACGACACATTATAAGGGCACCGGTGACAGTGGTAGTGACCGCCCCTATACAGTCCCTTAGAAGTATTGTACGGACATTGGATTGAGATCACACATATTACATAGCAATGCTACGGGCGATGTGATTCTGGATGCCGGAATTCATTTCCCCACATTATATAGTATATCACCAATTGTCGTTGGGCTAAGAAGACAGCTGGTGAATATGGCCTCCACTTGAGTGGCAAATTACATAATTCTATACGACTATTATTGAAGGGTTTTCCCAATTTCATGTCAAGCCTGAGCTCAGACCAAATTGTTGGCTGTGAGCACATCGGAGGGGCACATTGATTTCATATGTTGCTTTTGGGGTGGAAAGTACTCCGAGTGTTTTATCCAGGCTGATTAAGAAATTACGGGACCCTTTACATAACTCTGCTATCACCAAATTTTATAGATTCCCCCTCATAAATATTGCAGCCTTGAGGGACATCTAAAACCTCTGGACATGTCATGGGACAGACACAGAGAAGATTAATGGCGAATATGGATTGATAATCAGCATGTGACAGGCAGTCGCACCTGCAGCTGTTTATTAACACAAACTGCAATAGATACTTGGATTGCAGAGGTCTGAGGCATATTTCTTGAATAGTGCCTACTTTGAATGACCCATCTGCAGTAACCCAGGATCAAACTAAAGCAGAGTTGAGTCAATTTGATCGAGATTGTAACACAGATAATAAAGCTCCACTAGTGGTGCAGGCTTTTTAAACTGGGGAGATATGTGATGAAGTGACTCTGTGTCACAACGCGCTCAAATTTCCCCGATTCAAAAATCTAGTAACGTAAATTCACAACCTATAAACAACTGATACTATATTTGGAAAATTGCCAAGGGCAAGGTCAAACCTACCGCTAACAATTGGACAAAATAATTTGAATTTTCCATTATTACAGTTAAAAATCTATAAATAAATTCCATGTTTGACCTTGGTCTCAAGGCCATCGTAAAATCAAACCGCTGACATTTAAAATAAAGTATTTGAATTTTCTAAAGCCAAGCGTAAAAATACCCCCCCCCCCCCACCGCCCCCGTCTTCCCCTAAACACACACGCACACGCTCGACCCTTCCCAATATTTATGAAGAAAGACGTAAAGCTTGGCAACGAACCAACTTTTTACCTCGTTTTATAGGGGAGAGAGAAGGTGGATTACAATGGAAATCAAGCCTACCTTGTGCGTTTGAAAAGAAACAGATAATTTATTTCTTTTTAAATAACAGGGATGTCTTGAAGGGTAGCACAAACATTGGTTAATATATGTCATACAATTTTCCCTTATAATAAATTATCTGGCCTTAGAAAATTATTTTATTAATATTTTAGTTCAGTGAACAGAGCACTATAAATTAGAAAAAAAATTACCAACATAAAAACGGGGATAAATAGGTAAAGGAAATCTATAAAGGAAGATAGAGGACAGTTGTCATTTTAATAATCACTTTTAATATTAAAAATTGACCCATTAATAACCAAGATATCGTATAAATAAAAATTGAGACAGACGAACAAACACACTTATCAACTTCTCAATTTGGTTGCGTGAGAAAAGTTAGAAATTTCTTGACACGCGTTCTGATTGGTTAAGGCGTAGAGTAGCTTGGGGCAATAAAATTAACATTTCGCTGGCAACAACCGCCTTTTGAAATAAAAACTATCTAAAGCTGACATCAGCGGGAGAGCCTGAGTGACCAAATCTTTCACCGTCTGGACACTAAAAGCAGTGGTAGAACCCATTAACTGCCAAACTCAAGCTTATGATATGGGATATTCTTACTTGAGGGTCATATACCAGCATACCTATTGGTGGCAGGAAACCGGGTGGGGGAAGAAAGTTTGGGAGGAACGCTCAGCCTTGTTGCCGCAGCTACCCCATTTCTTCAGCTCTCATCATCATCATCAGTTGCCATCTCCACAACGGAGGTTGGCTGTAATGGATCTCCAACGTCTTCTGTCTCTTGTCTTGGTGGTACACTCTGATAGACTCTTTCCCGTCCATCTCTTGATGTTATCTTCCCACTTATAGCGCTGTCTTCCCCTTGCACGTTTACCTTCAACTCTCCCTTCTGTTATGGTCTTCTGCAAGGTGTTATGCCTTTTTATGTGGCCAAAGTATTTTCAGCTCTAAAGCCAGTTGAATGCATATAAGAACCCAAGGGCCAACAGTTGTCACCAGTTTTATAAGTTAAGTCCGTTAGACCAGCACTGAGAGTGTAACATCAATTATTCCACCACAACCATAAGCATAATAATAAATAATAAGCTCACCTTGAGATGATGACGAAGACAATCTGTCCAACACAGTAACAGTGATACGTACAAGCAGATAGACAGATCAGTGGGTGGAATTCTTACAGTGATCTTTATTCATAGAAACAAGATACTTGGACAGAGTTCCAGTTATTTATTTTAAATAGTGTATACAAACAAATTTATTGAGTTTGACAATCCCTGTCCCAGAAAAATTGAGGTACAAGGAAATTAAATTGTAAGATAATTACCTAAACTTTAACAAAAGTCTTACTCACTTTAATATTATTCAGATGGATGGGTTTGAAAAAAAATCGAAAAAAGGTGATTCGTCTTACGAGGACAAAAGACAAAGAAAATAGTCTACGTTACGGCCACAAGGCCTTCGTCAGGAAAGGAAAGAAAGAGAAGGCTAGATATGGCACATAAAAACTAAATAAAATAAAAACTGGGTACTTCCCTGAAGGCAAGAACCGAAATTCTATCAAAATCGCTGTCTGTTTGTAAGCGCGTGGCTGAACAGAAAAATGACTTCCGCCGCCGGATGTACACAATGCATACTAAGAAACTAAAAAACGAAACCGGAAAATAAACTACCCAACGTGATAAAAGTGGGGACTGGAAATAGAAGGGGACAGAATGAGTGGGAGATAAATAAATATGAAAAAAAAAAATGTATATGGCATACAAATAGAAGAATAGGATAAGAGTGGAAAGAGTAAAATAGAGCAAGAGAGGAGAGGGTGACCTCAGACAAAGGTGTGAAAAGTGTTGAGACCGGCTGGTTTTAGACACCCCATGCGGTGGATAAGACGGTTCTCAAGCTGTTCTCGGCTGGCAGTGTCAGAGGAGCAGGATCGGATCGCTGTGACCTGGATGTCGATGGGACCATGGTGGTCAGGACCATTAAAGTGTATAGCAACTGGTGTGGACTTTTGCTGAGCGATGTCATTTAAGTGCTGGCTGAATCTGTCCCCAAGTCGTTTGCCTGTTTGGCCAATATAAGTTTTGCAGCAACGTTTACATATGATCGTATAAATGACATTGCGCGATTCACACGTGAAGCTACTAGTGATGGTGTACGTAGCCTTAGGAAAGGACACCTTCTGGGTTGATATGACATACTTGCACGTGTTGCATCGTGTCCGACCACAGGGTAGTGTGCCAAAGTGAGTGGCATTCTCCTTTGGGAGACGGCTGTGAACAAGAAGATCCTTCAAGTTCTTGTCACGTCTATATGCCACCAAAGGTGCTTCACTGAATACTTTTTGGGTCAGAGGCTCAGCTTGGAGGATAGGGAGGTGGCGGAAAAGGATCTGTTTGACAGTAGTACTGTGAGGGTGATGGGTCAAGATTAATTTGACTCTATCCGAAGTGGATTTATGGTGAGGTTTGAGGGCCTCCAGACGAGAGATGGGGAGCACACGTTGGAGAGCAGAGGTGAGAACATGTTCTGGATAAAGTCTGTTACGGAAGAAATCCAACATCTCATTTGCTCGTAAGTGGAAGTCATCGTCGTCTTGGCATAAACGGCGGAGGCGGAGAAGTTGTGAAAAAGGAAGGGAGTCACGACAGGCCCGAGGATGAGAAGAGGTATACAGGAGGTAGCTGTGGGCATCTGTCGGCTTGTAGTATACTGAGGTATTAAGGCCGGAGGGCGTGATAGAAATAGTAATGTCAAGGAAGTTGACAGATACTGTGGAGACGAGGGAGGTGAACTTGATGGTGGGGTGAAAGTGGTTCACAAAGTCGATGAAGCGGTGTAAATCAGTCTCAGACATATCTGTGAGACCTATGCCATCATCGATATATCTGCGGTAAAACCCAGGGAAAGGACCGGAGTATTGTTGCCATATCTGATGCTCCAAGTGGCCCATGAATAGACAGGCATAGCTGGGACCCATCTTCGTTCCCATGGCAACACCACTAATTTGGTCAAAAAACTGACCATTGAATTCAAAGGAATTCAGTTGAAGGACCAGTTCAGCAAGACGGAGAAGAGTGACAGTGGATATAGAAGGGCAAGTGCGTTGGTCCAGAAAAAACTGAAGAGCTCGGAGACCATCAGAGTGGGGAATAGAGGTATACAGAGAGCAGACGTCCAGCAAGAAAAGACGGTAGGAGCGGTCTGCTGGGAGTCGGATAGAGGAGAAAGTTGTAAGAGCGTGATTGGTGTCTTTGATGAAGGAGGGAAGATTCTCAACGATAGGCTGGAAAATGCTATCGAGGAAGTCAGAAATGTGTTCAGTAGGACAAGAACAGGCTGAGACAATAGGTCTTCCAGGGTTTTCGATCTTGTGAATTTTGGGGAGCATGTAGAATACAGGCTTGCCCAAAGAGCTGTCATGAATCCTAAGATGAGATGCTTCGGGAGGAAGATCATTACTAGTGATAAGCTGTTTAATCGTGTTGTGTACAATGCGATTGTTAGAGACAGTCGCATCGCTGGTCCTGGACCTGTAAAAAGTGCCATTGGTCAACTGGTTTTTACCTTCACTTAGGTACAAGTCCTTCTGCCAGACGACAATGGCTCCTCCCTTGTCAGCCGGTTTGATGACAATGTCGTCTCTACGGCGAAGAAGGGAGAGAGCACCAGACTCCGCCGAAGTGAGATTGGAATAATGCAATCTACGAGGGCGGAGCTGCTGAATGTCATGGATGGTGTTCTTGATATACAGGTCCAGGGCATGAGAGGCTCCAGGTTTAGGTGTAAAGGGAGGTTTAGTAGAGTCAGAAAAGCGTGCGAAGATGTCGGATTCAGCCTGAGACTGCGGAGTGCTGTCTTTCTCTCTAAAATGGAGCTTCAGCCTCATGCGACGGTGAAACCGATGAACATCCTGGAGGAGATTGTATTGGTCTAGGGTCGGACGAAGAGGAACAAATTTTAGGCCCTTACTGAGAACAGAGCGCTCTCCCTCAGAGAGGGGTAGATCTGGGGGGATGCAGACTACCTGAGTGCATGATGGAGTGGAGGATGGAGGGGTAGCTATGGGGGTAGGGATGAGACGGGATAGTTTATGGTGTTTAGACGTGGAAAGGAACTCATGCAGCTGCCGGTTCAGTGTGTGGATAGTGGTGCGTACCATAGAATAGAAAGGGAAGTTGTTGGAGGTGAGACAACGTAAGCGAAGCAGAAGCTGGGTCTGTAGGGCACTGAGGTCTGATAAAAGGCGGGAGTGACTGGCGGCCACTACGCGCATACGTTGAAAGCCACATCTGGTCTCAATTCGTTGTAGGAGACGTTGTTCCCTAGGATTGAGTGTACCAGCAGATGGATGAAAATTGGAAGAAAATCCATTAGGAAGAATTTTGTGGTGGAGGCAGGTGTGAATAAAGTGGAGATGAGAGGTGAATCTAGTTTTCTTGAAAGTAACGAACGCAAAGTCAATAGCGACACGGGATATATCAGGAGGTAGGGAGGAGCTAAAGCTGGTGGTAACCGACACACGGAGCGAGTTGATAAAATATTTCAGAGAGGGCATAGTGGGGAAAAGTAAAACGTCCAGAAAATAAAAAACGTAAAAAGTGAAATAAATAAAATATAAAACGCTGAAACAGTAAATAAATAGGGTAGATTGCGGTAGGCTAATATAAGGTATGAAGGAAGAATAGGGAAATACGAAAATAAATAGGTGAATAGGATATAAAATACTGAGAAAAGGCGATAGGATAGGATCAGGGAGATAAGCAGGATAGGTAGATAGAGATACGAGATAACAGAGACACGGTGCAGTCAAAAAAATATATATATATATAATCGAGGAAGTGGAGGGGAACTGCGGTAAGACGTGGAATACGATGGATGGGTTTGAAAAAAAATCGAAAAAAGGTGATTCGTCTTACGAGGACAAAAGACAAAGAAAATAGTCTACGTTACGGCCACAAGGCCTTCGTCAGGAAAGGAAAGAAAGTGAAGGCTAGATAGGACACATAAAAACTAAATAAAATAAAAACTGGGTACTTCCCTGAAGGCAAGAACCGAAATTCTATCAAAATCGCTGTCTGTTTGTAAGCGCGTGGCTGAACAGAAAAATGACTTCCGCCGCCGGATGTACACAATGCATACTAAGAAACTAAAAAACGAAACCGGAAAATAAACTACCCAACGTGATAAAAGTGGGGACTGGAAATAGAAGGGGACAGAATGAGTGGGAGATAAATAAATATGAAAAAAAAAAAAAATGTATATGGCATACAAATAGAAGAATAGGATAAGAGTGGAAAGAGTAAAATAGAGCAAGAGAGGAGAGGGTGACCTCAGACAAAGGTGTGAAAAGTGTTGAGACCGGCTGGTTTTAGACACCCCATGCGGTGGATAAGACGGTTCTCAAGCTGTTCTCGGCTGGCAGTGTCAGAGGAGCAGGATCGGATCGCTGTGACCTGGATGTCGATGGGACCATGGTGGTCAGGACCATTGAAGTGTATAGCAACTGGTGTGGACTTTTGCTGAGCGATGTCATTTAAGTGCTGGCTGAATCTGTCCCCAAGTCGTTTGCCTGTTTGGCCAATATAAGTTTTGCAGCAACGTTTACATATGATCGTATAAATGACATTGCGCGATTCACACGTGAAGCTACTAGTGATGGTGTACGTAGCCTTAGGAAAGGACACCTTCTGGGTTGATATGACATACTTGCACGTGTTGCATCGTGTCCGACCACAGGGTAGTGTGCCAAAGTGAGTGGCATTCTCCTTTGGGAGACGGCTGTGAACAAGAAGATCCTTCAAGTTCTTGTCACGTCTATATGCCACCAAAGGTGCTTCACTGAATACTTTTTGGGTCAGAGGCTCAGCTTGGAGGATAGGGAGGTGGCGGAAAAGGATCTGTTTGACAGTAGTACTGTGAGGGTGATGGGTCAAGATTAATACAATCTCCTCCAGGATGTTCATCGGTTTCACCGTCGCATGAGGCTGAAGCTCCATTTTAGAGAGAAAGACAGCACTCCGCAGTCTCAGGCTGAATCCGACATCTTCGCACGCTTTTCTGACTCTACTAAACCTCCCTTTACACCTAAACCTGGAGCCTCTCATGCCCTGGACCTGTATATCAAGAACACCATCCATGACATTCAGCAGCTCCGCCCTCGTAGATTGCATTATTCCAATCTCACTTCGGCGGAGTCTGGTGCTCTCTCCCTTCTTCGCCGTAGAGACGACATTGTCATCAAACCGGCTGACAAGGGAGGAGCCATTGTCGTCTGGCAGAAGGACTTGTACCTAAGTGAAGGTAAAAACCAGTTGACCAATGGCACTTTTTACAGGTCCAGGACCAGCGATGCGACTGTCTCTAACAATCGCATTGTACACAACACGATTAAACAGCTTATCACTAGTAATGATCTTCCTCCCGAAGCATCTCATCTTAGGATTCATGACAGCTCTTTGGGCAAGCCTGTATTCTACATGCTCCCCAAAATTCACAAGATCGAAAACCCTGGAAGACCTATTGTCTCAGCCTGTTCTTGTCCTACTGAACACATTTCTGACTTCCTCGATAGCATTTTCCAGCCTATCGTTGAGAATCTTCCCTCCTTCATCAAAGACACCAATCACGCTCTTACAACTTTCTCCTCTATCCGACTCCCAGCAGACCGCTCCTACCGTCTTTTCTTGCTGGACGTCTGCTCTCTGTATACCTCTATTCCCCACTCTGATGGTCTCCGAGCTCTTCAGTTTTTTCTGGACCAACGCACTTGCCCTTCTATATCCACTGTCACTCTTCTCCGTCTTGCTGAACTGGTCCTTCAACTGAATTCCTTTGAATTCAATGGTCAGTTTTTTGACCAAATTAGTGGTGTTGCCATGGGAACGAAGATGGGTCCCAGCTATGCCTGTCTATTCATGGGCCACTTGGAGCATCAGATATGGCAACAATACTCCGGTCCTTTCCCTGGGTTTTACCGCAGATATATCGATGATGGCATAGGTCTCACAGATATGTCTGAGACTGATTTACACCGCTTCATCGACTTTGTGAACCACTTTCACCCCACCATCAAGTTCACCTCCCTCGTCTCCACAGTATCTGTCAACTTCCTTGACATTACTATTTCTATCACGCCCTCCGGCCTTAATACCTCAGTATACTACAAGCCGACAGATGCCCACAGCTACCTCCTGTATACCTCTTCTCATCCTCGGGCCTGTCGTGACTCCCTTCCTTTTTCACAACTTCTCCGCCTCCGCCGTTTATGCCAAGACGACGATGACTTCCACTTACGAGCAAATGAGATGTTGGATTTCTTCCGTAACAGACTTTATCCAGAACATGTTCTCACCTCTGCTCTCCAACGTGTGCTCCCCCATCTCTCGTCTGGAGGCCCTCAAACCTCACCATAAATCCACTTCGGATAGAGTCAAATTAATCTTGACCCATCACCCTCACAGTACTACTGTCAAACAGATCCTTTTCCGCCACCTCCCTATCCTCCAAGCTGAGCCTCTGACCCAAAAAGTATTCAGTGAAGCACCTTTGGTGGCATATAGACGTGACAAGAACTTGAAGGATCTTCTTGTTCACAGCCGTCTCCCAAAGGAGAATGCCACTCACTTTGGCACACTACCCTGTGGTCGGACACGATGCAACACGTGCAAGTATGTCATATCAACCCAGAAGGTGTCCTTTCCTAAGGCTACGTACACCATCACTAGTAGCTTCACGTGTGAATCGCGCAATGTCATTTATACGATCATATGTAAACGTTGCTGCAAAACTTATATTGGCCAAACAGGCAAACGACTTGGGGACAGATTCAGCCAGCACTTAAATGACATCGCTCAGCAAAAGTCCACACCAGTTGCTATACACTTCAATGGTCCTGACCACCATGGTCCCATCGACATCCAGGTCACAGCGATCCGATCCTGCTCCTCTGACACTGCCAGCCGAGAACAGCTTGAGAACCGTCTTATCCACCGCATGGGGTGTCTAAAACCAGCCGGTCTCAACACTTTTCACACCTTTGTCTGAGGTCACCCTCTCCTCTCTTGCTCTATTTTACTCTTTCCACTCTTATCCTATTCTTCTATTTGTATGCCATATACATTTTTTTTTTTTTTTTTTCATATTTATTTATCTCCCACTCATTCTGTCCCCTTCTATTTCCAGTCCCCACTTTTATCACGTTGGGTAGTTTATTTTCCGGTTTCGTTTTTTAGTTTCTTAGTATGCATTGTGTACATCCGGCGGCGGAAGTCATTTTTCTGTTCAGCCACGCGCTTACAAACAGACAGCGATTTTGATAGAATTTCGGTTCTTGCCTTCAGGGAAGTACCCAGTTTTTATTTTATTTAGTTTTTATGTGTCCTATCTAGCCTTCACTTTCTTTCCTTTCCTGACGAAGGCCTTGTGGCCGTAACGTAGACTATTTTCTTTGTCTTTTGTCCTCGTAAGACGAATCACCTTTTTTCGATTTTTTTTCAAACCCATCCATCGTATTCCACGTCTTACCGCAGTTCCCTCCACTTCCTCGATTATATATATATATATTTTTTTGACTGCACCGTGTCTCTGTTATCTCGTATCTCTATCTACCTATCCTGCTTATCTCCCTGATCCTATCCTATCGCCTTTTCTCAGTATTTTATATCCTATTCACCTATTTATTTTCGTATTTCCCTATTCTTCCTTCATACCTTATATTAGCCTACCGCAATCTACCCTATTTATTTACTGTTTCAGCGTTTTATATTTTATTTATTTCACTTTTTTACGTTTTTTATTTTCTGGACGTTTTACTTTTCCCCACTATGCCCTCTCTGAAATATTTTATCAACTCGCTCCGTGTGTCGGTTACCACCAGCTTTAGCTCCCTACCTCCTGATATATCCCGTGTCGCTATTGACTTTGCGTTCGTTACTTTCAAGAAAAACTAGATTCACCTCTCATCTCCACTTTATTCACACCTGCCTCCACCACAAAATTCTTCCTAATGGATTTTCTTCCAATTTTCATCCATCTGCTGGTACACTCAATCCTAGGGAACAACGTCTCCTACAACGAATTGAGACCAGATGTGGCTTTCAACGTATGCGCGTAGTGGCCGCCAGTCACTCCCGCCTTTTATCAGACCTCAGTGCCCTACAGACCCAGCTTCTGCTTCGCTTACGTTGTCTCACCTCCAACAACTTCCCTTTCTATTCTATGGTACGCACCACTATCCACACACTGAACCGGCAGCTGCATGAGTTCCTTTCCACGTCTAAACACCATAAACTATCCCGTCTCATCCCTACCCCCATAGCTACCCCTCCATCCTCCACTCCATCATGCACTCAGGTAGTCTGCATCCCCCCAGATCTACCCCTCTCTGAGGGAGAGCGCTCTGTTCTTAGTAAGGGCCTAAAATTTGTTCCTCTTCGTCCGACCCTAGACCAATACAATCTCCTCCAGGATGTTCATCGGTTTCACCGTCGCATGAGGCTGAAGCTCCATTTTAGAGAGAAAGACAGCCCTCCGCAGTCTCAGGCTGAATCCGACATCTTCGCACGCTTTTCTGACTCTACTAAACCTCCCTTTACACCTAAACCTGGAGCCTCTCATGCCCTGGACCTGTATATCAAGAACACCATCCATGACATTCAGCAGCTCCGCCCTCGTAGATTGCATTATTCCAATCTCACTTCGGCGGAGTCTGGTGCTCTCTCCCTTCTTCGCCGTAGAGACGACATTGTCATCAAACCGGCTGACAAGGGAGGAGCCATTGTCGTCTGGCAGAAGGACTTGTACCTAAGTGAAGGTAAAAACCAGTTGACCAATGGCACTTTTTACAGGTCCAGGACCAGCGATGCGACTGTCTCTAACAATCGCATTGTACACAACACGATTAAACAGCTTATCACTAGTAATGATCTTCCTCCCGAAGCATCTCATCTTAGGATTCATGACAGCTCTTTGGGCAAGCCTGTATTCTACATGCTCCCCAAAATTCACAAGATCGAAAACCCTGGAAGACCTATTGTCTCAGCCTGTTCTTGTCCTACTGAACACATTTCTGACTTCCTCGATAGCATTTTCCAGCCTATCGTTGAGAATCTTCCCTCCTTCATCAAAGACACCAATCACGCTCTTACAACTTTCTCCTCTATCCGACTCCCAGCAGACCGCTCCTACCGTCTTTTCTTGCTGGACGTCTGCTCTCTGTATACCTCTATTCCCCACTCTGATGGTCTCCGAGCTCTTCAGTTTTTTCTGGACCAACGCACTTGCCCTTCTATATCCACTGTCACTCTTCTCCGTCTTGCTGAACTGGTCCTTCAACTGAATTCCTTTGAATTCAATGGTCAGTTTTTTGACCAAATTAGTGGTGTTGCCATGGGAACGAAGATGGGTCCCAGCTATGCCTGTCTATTCATGGGCCACTTGGAGCATCAGATATGGCAACAATACTCCGGTCCTTTCCCTGGGTTTTACCGCAGATATATCGATGATGGCATAGGTCTCACTGATTTACACCGCTTCATCGACTTTGTGAACCACTTTCACCCCACCATCAAGTTCACCTCCCTCGTCTCCACAGTATCTGTCAACTTCCTTGACATTACTATTTCTATCACGCCCTCCGGCCTTAATACCTCAGTATACTACAAGCCGACAGATGCCCACAGCTACCTCCTGTATACCTCTTCTCATCCTCGGGCCTGTCGTGACTCCCTTCCTTTTTCACAACTTCTCCGCCTCCGCCGTTTATGCCAAGACGACGATGACTTCCACTTACGAGCAAATGAGATGTTGGATTTCTTCCGTAACAGACTTTATCCAGAACATGTTCTCACCTCTGCTCTCCAACGTGTGCTCCCCATCTCTCGTCTGGAGGCCCTCAAACCTCACCATAAATCCACTTCGGATAGAGTCAAATTAATCTTGACCCATCACCCTCACAGTACTACTGTCAAACAGATCCTTTTCCGCCACCTCCCTATCCTCCAAGCTGAGCCTCTGACCCAAAAAGTATTCAGTGAAGCACCTTTGGTGGCATATAGACGTGACAAGAACTTGAAGGATCTTCTTGTTCACAGCCGTCTCCCAAAGGAGAATGCCACTCACTTTGGCACACTACCCTGTGGTCGGACACGATGCAACACGTGCAAGTATGTCATATCAACCCAGAAGGTGTCCTTTCCTAAGGCTACGTACACCATCACTAGTAGCTTCACGTGTGAATCGCGCAATGTCATTTATACGATCATATGTAAACGTTGCTGCAAAACTTATATTGGCCAAACAGGCAAACGACTTGGGGACAGATTCAGCCAGCACTTAAATGACATCGCTCAGCAAAAGTCCACACCAGTTGCTATACACTTTAATGGTCCTGACCACCATGGTCCCATCGACATCCAGGTCACAGCGATCCGATCCTGCTCCTCTGACACTGCCAGCCGAGAACAGCTTGAGAACCGTCTTATCCACCGCATGGGGTGTCTAAAACCAGCCGGTCTCTCAACACTTTTCACACCTTTGTCTGAGGTCACCCTCTCCTCTCTTGCTCTATTTTACTCTTTCCACTCTTATCCTATTCTTCTATTTGTATGCCATATACATTTTTTTATTTCATATTTATTTATCTCCCACTCATTCTGTCCCCTTCTATTTCCAGTCCCCACTTTTATCACGTTGGGTAGTTTATTTTCCGGTTTCGTTTTTTAGTTTCTTAGTATGCATTGTGTACATCCGGCGGCGGAAGTCATTTTTCTGTTCAGCCACGCGCTTACAAACAGACAGCGATTTTGATAGAATTTCGGTTCTTGCCTTCAGGGAAGTACCCAGTTTTTATTTTATTTAGTTTTTATGTGCCATATCTAGCCTTCTCTTTCTTTCCTTTCCTGACGAAGGCCTTGTGGCCGTAACGTAGACTATTTTCTTTGTCTTTTGTCCTCGTAAGACGAATCACCTTTTTTCGATTTTTTTTCAAACCCATCCATCGTATTCCACGTCTTACCGCAGTTCCCCTCCACTTCCTCGATAATATTATTCAGTTACAGTTCTGTTTACATTTTATTTCGTCCTTATATTAAATACATTACCTTAGACACACTCAGCCACACAACATCACAGAGCCTATTTTACACAGATTGAGATCTGAGAGGTGGCGGATAGAGGGACTCTGAGAATCATCATCATCAACAATTAGACTCAGGGAACTTACACAGCTTGACCTCATTCTGTTTACCCTTAATTAATAACACCAGTAACCAGTAACACAAAGCAGTTCAAATGCACAATCCCCCTTTGAGTCTTGCACTGCTCTTTGAACACGCACATATTTATATTCAAACTAGAGGCCTTATCCGTTCTTTGAAAGGAGAATCTGTAAGAAACTTCTTTTTTTTTCAAACATAAAAGTAAATAAAGGAAAAACGTAACTTCTTATCTACAGTACAATTGATCAAATATGTTGTTGACCTTTTCACATGCCATTATTTCAAAATGTCCAGAATCTTCTCTTTTGCCGTCCCTATCCCTTTTTCTTTCTGTCTTTCCTTTTGTCACGATATACTGCAGCTTTCTTCTTCTCATAAGATGATCAAAAGAAAGTGGATTGCTTCTTTCTAACCTGAGGATTAAAATTCCTTCACTCATTGACATCGTTCAAGACATCCCCCATTTTAGCTGTCATTGTTAACATTCTTCTGTAAAACCACATCTCTGTGGCATATAGTACTTTTCCTACTTGCTTACTAATTGTCCATAACTCACTTCCGTATATCAGGATTGTTCCCATAAAACTCTGAAAAGCTCTCTTTTTTTACTTCCACCGAACAAAGAGTTGTTGCATAAAATGGTTTTCATTTTAAATAGAATGCTGCTTTTACTTGGTCTATTTTACACATCACTTCTGAGATACAAATTCCATGCTATTTTATTAATGTGCCCAGGTATTTCAGTCTATTGACCATTTTTACAACTGTTCAGTTTACTTTGGATAAACATTCCGAAGAAGTCGTTTTCTCCGAGATGACTATAGCTTCTGTCATTTTTGCTATTAAGGCTAAGGACTTTATTTTAACTTTGTACTACTTCTGTATCAATCATTTCCTACAACTTATTTTCACTATTTGCCATTAAGACTGTCTCTTCAGCGTACCTCAAGTTATTTATATCATGACCGCTCACTGATATTTCTTGCATGTCCTCTGTGGGTTTCATTTTTTTTCCATTGTACAAATTGAAAAGATCTGATGACAGACAGCACATGACAGCACACATCCCTGTCTAACACTTTTTTTTTACCTGTTGAGATGTTCCTAATTGATTGCTGGTTCTTACAGCTGCCGTTTGTTGCCAACACATGAACTTTATTATTCTCAGGTCATTACGATACATGTTTACGTTTTATAACATTTTGATAATTTACTCGTGATTCATTTTGTCAAATGCATTTGTGTAGTCTATGAAACTCAAAATGTAGATCTGTTTTCACTTCTGTGGTCTTCTCCATTCATTGTCTTATAATGTATTTACCGTTGTTAGTACCTTTACCGTCTACAGAATCATAGTGTTCATCACTAATTGATGTTGTATCTTTTCTTTACTGCAGTTCCAGTCATTGTACTTCTCGTTTAGCCATGCTTCTTTTGCCGTTCTACTTTTGCCTATTATTTTCTTATTTAACCTGTCGTATTCTTATCTGTCTTGCTTAGTTTTCGGTCCTGCGTCCATCAGTTGTAAACTTTCAAGTGGCATCAATTTCTTCTTTGCAGTTCCCTTTTCCCTGATATGCTTGACATTATCTGCAATCTTGGAAAATGCCTCTTTTACCGTGCTGCAATCACTCATGTTTACTTCATTGCAATTCGGAGCATTTTAAATGTGTGCATGCCCTGTATAAATGTTTTAATTAATACCTTTTGTTTCAGGTACAGATATACACTACAAAGCATACTTGTTATTTTTATGCATAATGGCAATCCGCTTTCTAAAGTGAACTACTTTATAATGATACGGGACCGAAGACGCAGCAAGAGAGATGAATGCAGTCAGCGACTCATAGCTTGACTGCTTGCTTCAGGGTCAGCGAACCAAAGCTGACCAAGACCCTACTCCACCTCCAAGTGGTGGTCCTTGAAAAAGGTTGCATCAGTGCAGTCTGGCCGAGAGAGTAAGGATCGAAGAGAGAAGGCAAACCCGGTCCCAAAAAATGCCGTGCTGAAATCGGATGTGTCGGGCCGAAAGGCGCAAATAACGGCGATACAACGCAAACAACGTCCTTTTCAGAACGAACGAGGAAGAAGAAGAATATAATTATACAACAATATTAATATTTGCGATATAAAATCATAAATATTGATTTACATTTTTATAAAATACAAAATTATTTGCTTAATTTTTAACAGTTGCGTTGTAAAAATTAGAACAATTTCGAATAAATCACATACAACTTTTATAATAAGCTGCTCATTTCCCTTTAAAATAAAAAAATAAAAATGTTTTCCCTTGGTGCACAACTTTCCTGGCTTAATTACGGCGTCGCAGTATTTAACTTTTGGTTTTTCGGATTTTTCTAGGGTATCAGATCTAGAAGTGGTCAAACAATTTCGTGCGGACAGACAGACGGAAAATACGCTTCCATTATATAAAAAATTAAAAAGATAGTTCCATCGCAGATATTTCCACACGGAGGTGAAGTGTCAGAGACTTCCCTATACTAGATCCAGCTTCGAGAGGTGAGGTGACCAGTTCCTTTCTCGCTGCTTTTGCCTAACTCATTACAGCCAGGTACCCATTTACAGCTGGGTAGACTCGAGTATGCCGGCACCGTATTTCGAGCCGAGAGAGGTCATCGCTCTAACCACACTGCTAATCGGCCGCTCACATATTTATATAAGTCGATTAAATGTAGTGCTTCGACATAAGGCTGAAAAGATGCTAGTTCAGTAATAAATGAGTTGATGCAAGCAAAACTACTTTACTAACACATACAAGGGTTGATAGTAAAAGTATACACATTATTTACAAAGATACGAAAATGTACTGCATGCTGGTAAGATCCTTTTTTCTGTCTCTCAGGATGATTATGGATACCTTAAGCCGATATACACTAACTATATTCTGCCAGAAACCAAACAGGAAATTCAGCGCTGGCAAAGCGTCCTCGATGGAATGAAGCAGATTGATGGAAAAGAAAGGTATAGTGCAACCTTTGTTTTATGATAATGGGCTCAAGTAGCAGTTATTCATACATATCGTAATGCTCTTGCTGCATGCAGGTTTATGATTTGCTGCCTTTGAGTACTCGTAAATAGATTTTTAATACACATCTACTTATCTAAAAACAGAGGGCTAAAGCAGTCGATATTCATTCCTCTTCCACTTTCAACAAAATCAAAATTATTGATGCGTATGATTGTTACGGTGTTATTTTAAATGACGGCGTCTGCTGGGGTTTAGCCATGCGCAACGTTTAGGGGTCATTAACATTTATAGAATATGTCGATATTTTACGGTATACTGAACGCGAAATATATGCGGAGATTATGACGCATTCGCGTTGGGAAGGTCACGCTGGGTGACTTGGTTACATGACCCTTGTTACGCTATCCGTCAAGCAAGAAGGTCGTGTCTTGTATTTCTTCCAAGGAAAAAAGGCTGAGTATATACCTATATTATATAGATGAATCGATGTAGAACTCAGGGTCAGTTCGGATATTAATCTAAGTATGAGATTAATTAAATCAAATTAAATGATGGAAGGAGAATCGCATTATGATTCAAATTGTAGCTGTCAAGAACTCATGTGCTCATTTCTGGCTGTTGATTACAACAGCGCACGTATATAGCCACGATGTTCATCTGACATATTGTTTTGACACGGACGGATACTTACTGATATTATTTGGAATTCATTGTTATGCTGAACTGTACATGAAGTTTTGTGAATGTCGATTATCGTTTTTTTGTATGAACCTCAATACATGTGGACTCAGAGCAGAAGGCTTGATCCTTTATTTACGTTTCGGGTTCGGTTCTACAGCTGTTGGTGTTTACCTTTGTCAGCACGATAACTCTCCCACAAGGGAAATCAAATACTATATACTATGCAAATCAGAACGTCGAAGGGATGTTCTGATGGTCAGAGCTAACCACTTATAACCAACATTACTACGTCTAGAGAGTGACTTTACTATTCAATAAATAATACCATAACCAAGGAATCGCAACACAACACACCACCACCACGGACACCGTCACAACTGGTGGCCATTAGTGGTCTTGGAACTTTTCAAAAGAGCGAACCACAAAAAATAAGACATTTTTCCTTTCGAGCCGAAATGGACATTATTTGCAAAAACACCGGTGACTATTGCCCTTGACAACACTATGAACGGTTGAAAAAGCCAGCAGCAGTCAATGTCCTCCAAAAAAATTTATTTGCAGCTCTCAAACAGCAAATGAAACGTATTGCTAACGTATTCAATGTTTCAAACAAGATCTCGAGTCTGTTGGCGAAGCAGATAATGTACTGTATTACTGCTTATAAAAGATAAGTAACTGATTTTAAACGTTACCATATGTCGTCCTGTTTGTCCGATAACGACATGTTCTTTTTTTTTTGTAGCCATGTTAAATATTGTTTCTGTCCTTTTTCATGTAGCGGGTATGGATGGGCGGTGAATTATAATCAGTTCTATAGCTCTTTGGATGCTACGAATTGATTGTAATCGTTCTTAAGGCCGTGAATTAATAGCATTTCGCGAAGAAGGCGTCGAATACATTATCGGTGATCGTGTCGTTCGGACTTGCATTAATTCACCTTGCATGTTAGGTGTATAGTCATGTTATAACTGTGGTATTCTAGTGTATTTAGTTCTAATTTTTATTCAGTTACAGTCATATGTTCGTAATCTATCCTGTTTATTCTAATCTGGCTATCTTTAATTTTATTTAAATGTATTGTATTAACGTCAAATGAGTCCTGTGACGTCATCATTCATAGTACCAAATTTGTTCGTTTCCTTCAGTTAACCTTCACCCTTCTACATTTCCGGTTAGTACACTTGGTTTTATAATATCATTTATTTTTGTGAAAATGTCACTTTTGTATTGTGCTACTGTTCTGTAATCCTTGGTTAACCCATTGTATTGTTTGTATTCATTTCATCCATTTATAATTTAATATTAATGCTATAATTTCTTCATTAATAATAGTGTAGATGAATATTATTAAATTTTTTTTGAGTTTAAGGAGGAATTAGGGACTTTGCACCAATTTGCAGTGGTGGTCCTAGAAATGGGCAATGCACTTTCTAGCTCATGATTATGGCATAATATATAATGATTAATTATTATAACTTTATAACATATTAAGACATATTAAATATAAATTAGTACATTTTCTCAGTACTACATTGGGAACTTGGTGACAATTAAGATTACATAACCTAATTATTTAGGAACAATACCCATAATTATTAAATATTAATATTAAGTGCATGATATAATTTCAGCACCTTATATAACTATCATAACTATTTATGATAGATATTAGCGGGTATATATATATATATAATATTTTTACAAAATATTATAGATTGTGGAACTTATAAATAACAGTACGTGAATACTACAATTTCTTATATTAATTATTCATTCGTTGAGTAATTATTATTATCGACATAGATTCT
Source organism: Oreohelix idahoensis (assembly GCA_024509875.1). NCBI lineage: Eukaryota > Metazoa > Mollusca > Gastropoda > Stylommatophora > Oreohelicidae > Oreohelix > Oreohelix idahoensis. The sequence continues at coordinate 245,988 of JAMPIV010003838.1, forward strand.
AGTGGTGATTACAAGACATAAGTAATTGAATACTTAAATAAATTAACTTCAAGATGCTTAACTTAGACTATTTTATTAAAAATGGTAAGGATTTTGGAAAAAAAAGGAGAACTTCCCGAGGCTTATGCATTGGCTGAATTTACAAAATATAAGGCAGAAGAGGAGGAAAGAAAAGCTATTGCTAAAGCAGAGAGAGAAGAATTAAGACAAGAAGAAGAAAGAAAGATAGCAAGAGATGAAATCCTACGGATTGAAGAAGAGAATAAATTGAAACGACAAGAAATCATATTGCAGCAAGAAATGGAATTGCAACGGCTTAAATTGGAAACAGCAAAACTTAATTCGCAGGGTGCTGCAGCAAGCCAAAATGATAATGCTCAATCGGGATCTTCTTCCAACCGACTTAAGGGCAATTATTACTTTAAACTACCACCATTCAAATTACACGTGGATGACCTATCATCATGGCTGGCGCACTTTGAGGATATATGTAAGGTCAATAACCTTGACAAAACTGCATGGGCACTTAAACTTAAGGAATTTCTGGATGGCGAATCTGCAAGTGCAGCACAAAATATTGATCCTACATTAGCCACAGACTATGAGGCCATTAAGACTTTTTTATTACGTCGTTTCCATTTGAACGAAGAGGCATGTAGATTACGTTTCAAAAGTTTGTTGCCAGATAACAATAAAGATTTCACAGGTTTTATTGCTAACATACGCAATACTTTTAACAGATGGGTTGAACTGGCAGGTGTCAACAAATCTTACGACAAGTTAGTCGATTTGTTATTGAGGGATAAAGTGTTATCTTCTGTCAGCCCACCATTCTTTGCTTATCTGCAAGAACGGAAACCAGAAACTATTGATGAGTTAGAAAAAATTTCTTTAAATTACTGCAACGCTCATCCGAATGCTAACATCTCTGGCTCGTTAATAAGAGAACCACTTCCTGTAGCCTCCAATATGGCATATCATAGTAATAACAAACCAAGAACACACAGTGTAGACAGAGGTAGGTTCAAAGGAAACTATGACATTAATTTTCATAAGGGACAAAATAACTTTAACAATAACTTTAATAGAGGAAGACAACAAAACAGAAATTATTCACCTCAGTCAAGATACAACAGTAATCCACGTAACTCAAGTTATAATCGGTCATATCAATATAATAATGGTAACAATTGGAAGAATAGCGATAATTATAACTCGAGACATCGAGATAACAATTACAATAGACGACAACGGGATAATTCAACTAATTATTCTCGTAATCGTTCTCATTCTCGTGGATCTTCACATTATAACCATAATACCGGGGCAGCAGTTACAAATGATATCACCCCTAAGGTTCAGGTTCCACCTAACGATAATACAATGCATTCTTCTGCTGCATGCTTTGCTATTAATTATAACGTGGCGAATAGTTGCCCACAATGCAATCTTATTTTTCAGAAGGCAAAGGAGACAGTGCTAAACTGCGGACACATTCCACCAGAAGTAGGTCTTGCAGCCAATGATGGAACAGGCTCTCTGATTTTTAACAGAGGGATAGTTAACGGTTCTATAGTTTCTGTATTGAGAGATTCGGGGTCCACAACCATTGGAGTGCGACAGTCGCTTGTACATCCTAGCTGTGCAACGGGGGAATATGTCCGTTGCATGACTTTTGGGGGAACTATTGAGTTTTACCCCACAGCTATTATCCATGTTAAAACACACTTTTTCACAGGTAACGTGAAGGTATGCATGCTGAAAAAGCCAATTGCAGACCTTATGGTGGGTCGCATACACGGTAGCAAGGATTGTGGGAGAGACACAATCTATGCACTGGAAACGCCGTGACAACTAGAGCTCAGACTATGCTCATGGAGAGTGTCAATGATAATAAGATGGATGCAGAGAAACAGGAGGATATTGAGGTCAATTCACCTATTGACAGGGAATCATTTGCAAACAAACAAAAAAATGACAAATCTCTAAATAAATTTTTTAACCTAGTTAATAAGGTTGATAATTTAACATCAGGGAATAATAACAAACATTGGTTTATTGTTAAAAATGATATACTGATTAGATGCTTTAGTGATAAATCACAGGTAAAACAACAAGTGATGGTACCGGCTGCTTTTAGACGGTACATTCTTCAACACGCGCATGACTCGCAGTGTGCAGGACATATGGGATATACTCGAACACGATCTCGAGTATTGTCTTCATTCTTTTGGCCAGGAGTATCACGGGATATTTCGCAGTATGTACGTTCTTGTACTACGTGCCAGGAAGTGAAAGCACGTGGAGCTTTTCACACGGCGCCTATTCAGGCTTGCGATATCTCAGTACGACCTTTTGACAAGATGGCCATAGATATAATTGGTCCACTTCTACCATCTGCGAGAGGACATAGATTTGTTCTCACGTGCATTGATTTATGCACACGATGGCCAGAGCCATTCCATTGAAGACAACCACTACCACAGATGTAGCTGATGCATTACATCTAATTTTTTCTAGAATAGGGTTTCCTAGAAAATTATTATCTGACCATGGGTCGCAGTTTATATCCGATACCATGAAGGAGGTAATGAAAACCTGGAACATTGATAGGAATTTGAGTAGTATTTATCATCCCATGAGTAACGGTGCAGTTGAAAGACTTAACCGTACGCTTAAGCAACTTTTACATAAGGTTACTGTTAAACACCCTCAGGACTGGGACAGAGCACTCCCAGCTGTCCTGTTTGCTTACCGAGAGGTGCCACATGAACAAACTGGCTTCTCTCCCTTTGAGTTAGTTTTTGGTGCCCCTCCGAGAGGTCCTATGGGACTGATAAAAGATTTATTAATTGATGCAGAGATGACTCAGGACACTCAGTCATCTTATGAGTATGTGATTAATCTTCGGAATAATATTATTGAGTCTTGCCAATTGGCAACAGCTTCTTCTGAGGCTGCAAAAGCTAAGGCTCGATCTATACAAAATCGATCTAGACGATTACGCCAATTATTCCCAGGCGATGAGGCTTATGTATTACTCCCTCACAATAACAATAAGTTATTGATCTCATGGACTGGTCCTTATAAGGTTACTGATAAAATTTCAGACGTTGATTACGTCTTAGATATCAAGGGACACAGAAAGATATTCCATATTAATATGCTCAAGCAATTTCATACACGTCCTATACACTTACAGTCAATTTTTCATGAATTAGATGACAATACTGTATCTACTTGTCATTATTCTAATCTATCTGTTATACAGGAGGAAGAATCTTCTTTTCCTGAAGTGCAGATGCCTTTACCTGTACTTATTGTCCAATCTACTGAATCTTGGCGTGATGTGACCATTTCTTCTACGGTTACACCGCAACAGCATCAACGCGTTGCTGATCTTCTACAATCTTTCCCAGATGTGTTAACGGATGTACCGGGTTGCACATCTGTAATTAGTCACGATATTATTCTTAACGATGATACACCAATTCGTGTTCATCCTTATTCTGTACCTCTACATTTTCTGAGTAAGACATCTCAGGAACTCGAACAGATGATATCATTAGGTATTATTGAGACTAGTACATCTCCATTTTCTTCTCCTTTAGTCATTGTCCGGAAAAAGGACAACAACATACGTTTATGTGTTGACTATAGGAAACTTAATGCGCAGACAGTACCGGATAGCGAACCACATCCTATCCTTGACGATTTACTTCCTCGTCTATCCAATGCTACACTTTTCACTAAAATTGACTTAACAAAAGGTTATTGGCAGATTCCACTAACCGAAAGAGCCAAATACTACACAGCATTCTCAACTCCACAAGGTCTTTACCAGTGGAACGTGATGCCTTTTGGGCTAATGAATGCTCCAGCTACCTTTATTCGCATGATGCAAAAAATTTTAGCAGGTAGATCAGATATAATTACCTACATTGACGACATATGTTTGTTTAGTTCATCATTTGAGGAACATTTTTTGGGTCTTAAATCAGTTTTGGAAATATTGCGGGATAACCATTTAACCGCTAAACCAACTAAAATTCAAATAGCGTGTAATGAGATAACATTCCTGGGACACATTATTGGATCAGGACGTATCCAAACAATTCCCAGTACGGTTTCTAAAATATTAAATTTATCTGTTCCTCAAACGAAGAAACAGGTTAGGAGTCTGTTAGGGTTAATCCAATACTATAGCAGATTTGTACCTCACCTATCATCCATCACGGCTGTCCTGTCATCGTTACTAAAGAAGAACATGCCTTTAAGGATATATTGGACAGACGAATGTGACAAAACTTTTCGCACTATCTTAAAATTTTTTTCATGCCCACCTGTTTTAAGATTACCAGATGCTTCTAAAAAGTTTGTTCTACGTACAGATGCGAGTAATTACGGACTCGGGGCTTGTCTACTCCAATATCATGATGATGTCCTTCACCCTGTACTTTATATCTCACGCAAACTGAAACCTCCGGAGACTAAATATTCGACTGTGCACCGAGAATTGCTCTCCGTAATCTGGGCAATTACCAAGTTAGAAAAATTTTTGCTGGGATCTCCATTTCTGATCCAGACTGATCAGAAATCTGTGGCAGCATTACGTCGTTCAAACCATAAAAGTGCTAAACTTGCACGATTTGCTATTACGTTGCAACCATATGAGTTCGAAATACAGTCGATACCAGGAACTGAGAACGTCATAGCCGATACGTTGTCCAGACATCCTACGGATTCTGAATGAATATTACAATTTCAAGAAAATGTTCTGACTGATCAAGCATTACATTTGCAATTAACGGTATTAATTCCACGTCAGAATATACAACACTTCATTTGGACTTCCTACTTAAATAAGGACATTTCGAAATAAACTATTGTGATCAAAATATCAAGTTTTACGGATCGTTTGAAAATTTGGACTTCAATTCCACTTTGGGTATCACTCATTTCGATTGAAAACTGTTAAAAAGGAACAATCTCTGATGTAGAAGGGACAGATACGTTGATGACTTATTCAATTTACTTTCAAAGTTTAATAAAGGAACTAACGATGATTGGATAATCATATCATAATTCGATAATATGAACCTTGTGTCTTAATGAACTTTCATACAAATCGACAGGATATAACAACGATTGGATCTTCATGTCCGATATTGTTAAATTTTCTAGTTATTAAATTAATATATAATAAAATAAAGTTAAAGTGTGATGAAATAAAAAAATAAAATATGCAAAGAAAAGATGAAACAAAATAATATCACACCAATTAATATTTTAATTAGTGTAATTATCAAGGTAATAGATATTACATTATGACATTTCATATTTATAGTTACAATGTATGAATTTTTTTTTGTTCTTTTCTTCTGATTGCGTTAATTTAATTAGGTATCTATCCTTACACTTCATTTTCAGACGCATTCTAATTTAATTTATACTTTAATATTTGGTTTTAATTGTCCGTACTTCTCAATTTTTATTTCTTTTACTCTCTTATACTATTTCTCATTTTCTTCAATTAGATAGTAATTAGTTAGTACCATACGTACATACTATAATTATTATTAATTTTAGTTTTTAATTTTAATAACACCTCACATTATTAGTTAGTCGATACATACAACAAATTAATTAGTTAATTAGTTAGTGACAGTGACATTTCCTTGTTCAATATAAGGTATATGTATGATATGACGTTGATTTTATTATAAGATATTACTGACATGACCACGACACTGTTCTAGATAGAACATCGTAGGTCATACGTCGGGTTTTGTTAAATTTTTGATAATTTGATTAATATTATTCAAAAAAAAAATCTATCTAATAGATTTTTTTCCCCCCCGTCTGACAGGAAATCTGTTACGGTGTTATTTTAAATGACGGCGTCTGCTGGGGTTTAGCCATGCGCAACGTTTAGGGGTCATTAACATTTATAGAATATGTCGATATTTTACGGTATACTGAACGCGAAATATATGCGGAGATTATGACGCATTCGCGTTGGGAAGGTCACGCTGGGTGACTTGGTTACATGGCCCTTGTTACGCTATCTGTCAAGCAAGAAGGTCGTGTCTTGTATTTCTTCCAAGGAAAAAAGGCTGAGTATATAGCCTATATTATATAGATGAATCGATGTAGAACTCAGGGTCAGTTCGGATATTAATCTAAGTATGAGATTAATTAAATCAAATTAAATGATGGAAGGAGAATCGCATTATGATTCAAATTGTAGCTGTCAAGAACTCATGTGCTCATTTCTGGCTGTTGATTACAACAGCGCACGTATATAGCCACGATGTTCATCTGACATATTGTTTTGACACGGACGGATACTTACTGATATTATTTGGAATTCATTGTTATGCTGAACTGTACATGAAGTTTTGTGAATGTCGATTATCGTTTTTTTGTATGAACCTCAATACATGTGGACTCAGAGCAGAAGGCTTGATCCTTTATTTACGTTTCGGGTTCGGTTCTACAGCTGTTGGTGTTTACCTTTGTCAGCACGATAACTCTCCCACAAGGGAAATCAAATACTATATACTATGCAAATCAGAACGTCGAAGGGATGTTCTGATGGTCAGAGCTAACCACTTATAACCAACATTACTACGTCTAGAGAGTGACTTTACTATTCAATAAATAATACCATAACCAAGGAATAGCAACACAACACACCACCACCACGGACACCGTCACAACTGGTGGCCATTAGTGGTCTTGGAACTTTTCAAAAGAGCGAACCACAAAAAATAAGACATTTTTCCTTTCGAGCCGAAATGGAAATTATTTGCAAAAACACCGGTGACGTCATGCCCTTGACAACACTATGAACGGTTGAAAAAGCCAGCAGCAGTCAATGTCCTTCAAATAAATTTATTTGCAGCTCTCAAACAGCAAATGAAACGTATTGCTAACGTATTCAATGTTTCAAACAAGATCTCGAGTCTGTTGGCGAAGCAGATAATGTACTGTATTACTGCTTATAAAAGATAAGTAACTGATTTTAAACGTTACCATATGTCGTCCTGTTTGTCCGATAACGACATGTTCTTTTTTTTTTGTAGCCATGTTAAATATTGTTTCTGTCCTTTTTCATGTAGCGGGTATGGATGGGCGGTGAATTATAATCAGTTCTATAGCTCTTTGGATGCTACGAATTGATTGTAATCGTTCTTAAGGCCGTGAATTAATAGCATTTCGCGAAGAAGGCGTCGAATACATTATCGGTGATCGTGTCGTTCGGACTTGCATTAATTCACCTTGCATGTTAGGTGTATAGTCATGTTATAACTGTGGTATTCTAGTGTATTTAGTTCTAATTTTTATTCAGTTACAGTCATATGTTCGTAATCTATCCTGTTTATTCTAATCTGGCTATCTTTAATTTTATTTAAATGTATTGTATTAACGTCAAATGAGTCCTGTGACGTCATCATTCATAGTACCAAATTTGTTCGTTTCCTTGAGTTAACCTTCACCCTTCTACATTTCCGGTTAGTACAGTTGGTTTTATAATATCATTTATTTTTGTGAAAATGTCACTTTTGTATTGTGCTACTGTTCTGTAATCCTTGGTTAACCCATTGTATTGTTTGTATTCATTTCATCCATTTATAATTTAATATTAATGCTATAATTTCTTCATTAATAATAGTGTAGATGAATATTATTAAATTTTTTTTGAGTTTAAGGAGGAATTAGGGACTTTGCACCAATTTGCAGTGGTGGTCCTAGAAATGGGCAATGCACTTTCTAGCTCATGATTATGGCATAATATATAATGATTAACCAACGGGCTGATCACCCGTTTGCCAGTCACTTCGATTACGGAAACAACGGCAAATGGATTGATTTGCCATTGCCCTAAAGACGCCAATAGGCGTGATGGGAAACAATGGCAAAGAAAACCTATCTGCTGTTGCCCTAAGACGCCACTAGGCGTAATGGCCACTGACTGCTTTGACGGTCGGTCGCTAAGGACGGAAGAAGAAGAAGAAGATATAATGATTAATTATTATAACTTTATAACATATTAAGACATATTAAATATAAATTAGTACATTTTCTCAGTACTACATTGGGAACTTGGTGACAATTAAGATTACATAACCTAATTATTTAGGAACAATACCCATAATTATTAAATATTAATATTAAGTGCATGATATAATTTCAGCACCTTGTATAACTATCATAACTATTTATGATAGATATTAGCGGGTATATATATTATATATATATATACTATTTATATATATATAGATATTATATATATATATATATATATATATATATATATATATAATATTTTTACAAAATATTATAGATTGTGGAACTTATAAATAACAGTACGTGAATACTACAATTTCTTATATTAATTATTCATTCGTTGAGTAATTATTATTATCGACATAGATTCTAGTGGTGATTACAAGACATAAGTAATTGAATACTTAAATAAATTAACTTCAAGATGCTTAACTTAGACTATTTTATTAAAAATGGTAAGGATTTTGGAAAAAAAGGAGAACTTCTCGAGGCTTATGCATTGGCTGAATTTACAAAATATAAGGCAGAAGAGGAGGAAAGAAAAGCTATTGCTAAAGCAGAGAGAGAAGAATTAAGACAAGAAGAAGAAAGAAAGATAGCAAGAGATGAAATCCTACGGATTGAAGAAGAGAATAAATTGAAACGACAAGAAATCATATTGCAGCAAGAAATGGAATTGCAACGGCTTAAATTGGAAACAGCAAAACTTAATTCGCAGGGTGCTGCAGCAAGCCAAAATGATAATGCTCAATCGGGATCTTCTTCCAACCGACTTAAGGGCAATTATTACTTTAAACTACCACCATTCAAATTACACGTGGATGACCTATCATCATGGCTGGCGCGCTTTGAGGATATATGTAAGGTCAATAACCTTGACAAAACTGCATGGGCACTTAAACTTAAGGAATTTCTGGATGGCGAACCTGCAAGTGCAGCACAAAATATTGATCCTACATTAGCCACAGACTATGAGGCCATTAAGACTTTGTTATTACGTCGTTTCCATTTGAACGAAGAGGCATGTAGATTACGTTTCAAAAGTTTGTTGCCAGATAACAATAAAGATTTCACAGGTTTTATTGCTAACATACGCAATACTTTTAACAGATGGGTTGAACTGGCAGGTGTCAACAAATCTTACGACAAGTTAGTCGATTTGTTATTGAGGGATAAAGTGTTATCTTCTGTCAGCCCACCATTCTTTGCTTATCTGCAAGAACGGAAACCAGAAACTATTGATGAGTTAGAAAAAATTTCTTTAAATTACTGCAACGCTCATCCGAATGCTAACATCTCTGGCTCGTTAATAAGAGAACCACTTCCTGTAGCCTCCAATATGGCATATCATAGTAATAACAAACCAAGAACACACAGTGTAGACAGAGGTAGGTTCAAAGGAAACTATGACATTAATTTTCATAAGGGACAAAATAACTTTAACAATAACTTTAATAGAGGAAGACAACAAAACAGAAATTATTCACCTCAGTCAAGATACAACAGTAATCCACGTAACTCAAGTTATAATCGGTCATATCAATATAATAATGGTAACAATTGGAAGAATAGCGATAATTATAACTCGAGACATCGAGATAACAATTACAATAGACGACAACGGGATAATTCAACTAATTATTCTCGTAATCGTTCTCATTCTCGTGGATCTTCACATTATAACCATAATACCGGGGCAGCAGTTACAAATGATATCACCCCTAAGGTTCAGGTTCCACCTAACGATAATACAATGCAATTCTTAGCCACCAACCGGCAAAGCTGCTGCTATGCGTTTGCTATTAATTATCCACCAACGTGGCAAATAGATCAAACAATCTATTGCCCACAATGCAATCTTATTTTTCTATTAATTATAAGAATAGTTGCCCACAATGCAATCTTATTTTTCAGAAGGCAAAGGAGACAGTGCTAAACTGCGGACACATTCCACCAGAAGTAGGTCTTGCAGCCAATGATGGAACAGGCTCTCTGATTTTTAACAGAGGGATAGTTAACGGTTCTATAGTTTCTGTATTGAGAGATTCGGGGTCCACAACCATTGGAGTGCGACAGTCGCTTGTACATCCTAGCTGTGCAACGGGGGATTATGTCCGTTGCATGACTTTTGGGGAACTATTGAGTTTTACCCCACAGCTATTATCCATGTTAAAACACCTTTTTTCACAGGTAACGTGAAGGTATGCATGCTGAAAAAGCCAATTGCAGACCTTATGGTGGGTCGCATACACGGCAGCAAGGATTGTTCACCAGAAGATATTATTGAATGGGAGAGACACAATCTATGCACTGGAAACGCCGTGACAACTAGAGCTCAGACTATGCTCATGGAGAGTGTCAATGATAATAAGGTGGATGCAGAGAAACAGGAGGATATTGAGGTCAATTCACCTATTGACAGGGAATCATTTGCAAACAAACAAAAAAATGACAAATCTCTAAATAAATTTTTTAACCTAGTTAATAAGGTTGATAATTTAACATCAGGGAATAATAACAAACATTGGTTTATTGTTAAAAATGATATACTGATTAGATGCTTTAGTGATAAATCACAGGTAAAACAACAAGTGATGGTACCGGCTGCTTTTAGACGGTACATTCTTCAACACGCGCATGACTCGCAGTGTGCAGGACATATGGGATATACTCGAACACGATCTCGAGTATTGTCTTCATTCTTTTGGCCAGGAGTATCACGGGATATTTCGCAGTATGTACGTTCTTGTACTACGTGCCAGGAAGTGAAAGCACGTGGAGCTTTTCACACGGCGCCTATTCAGGCTTGCGATATCTCAGTACGACCTTTTGACAAGATGGCCATAGATATAATTGGTCCACTTCTACCATCTGCGAGAGGACATAGATTTGTTCTCACGTGCATTGATTTATGCACACGATGGCCAGAAGCCATTCCATTGAAGACAACCACTACCACAGATGTAGCTGATGCATTACATCTAATTTTTTCTAGAATAGGGTTTCCTAGAAAATTATTATCTGACCATGGGTCGCAGTTTATATCCGATACCATGAAGGAGGTAATGAAAACCTGGAACATTGATAGGAATTTGAGTAGTATTTATCATCCCATGAGTAACGGTGCAGTTGAAAGACTTAACCGTACGCTTAAGCAACTTTTACATAAGGTTACTGTTAAACACCCTCAGGACTGGGACAGAGCACTCCCAGCTGTCCTGTTTGCTTACCGAGAGGTGCCACATGAACAAACTGGCTTCTCTCCTTTGAGTTAGTTTTTGGTGCCCCTCCGAGAGGTCCTATGGGACTGATAAAAGATTTATTAATTGATGCAGAGATGACTCAGGACACTCAGTCATCTTATGAGTATGTGATTAATCTTCGGAATAATATTATTGAGTCTTGCCAATTGGCAACAGCTTCTTCTGAGGCTGCAAAAGCTAAGGCTCGATCTATACAAAATCGATCTAGACGATTACGCCAATTATTCCCAGGCGATGAGGCTTATGTATTACTCCCTCACAATAACAATAAGTTATTGATCTCATGGACTGGTCCTTATAAGGTTACTGATAAAATTTCAGACGTTGATTACGTCTTAGATATCAAGGGACACAGAAAGATATTCCATATTAATATGCTCAAGCAATTTCATACACGTCCTATACACTTACAGTCAATTTTTCATGAATTAGATGACAATACTGTATCTACTTGTCATTATTCTAATCTATCTGTTATACAGGAGGAAGAATCTTCTTTTCCTGAAGTGCAGATGCCTTTACCTGTACTTATTGTCCAATCTACTGAATCTTGGCGTGATGTGACCATTTCTTCTACGGTTACACCGCAACAGCATCAACGCGTTGCTGATCTTCTACAATCTTTCCCAGATGTGTTAACGGATGTACCGGGTTGCACATCTGTAATTAGTCACGATATTATTTTTAACGATGATACACCAATTCGTGTTCATCCTTATTCTGTACCTCTACATTTTCTGAGTAAGACATCTCAGGAACTCGAACAGATGATATCATTAGGTATTATTGAGACTAGTACATCTCCATTTTCTTCTCCTTTAGTCATTGTCCGGAAAAAGGACAACAACATACGTTTATGTGTTGACTATAGGAAACTTAATGCGCAGACAGTACCGGATAGCGAACCACATCCTATCCTTGACGATTTACTTCCTCGTCTATCCAATGCTACACTTTTCACTAAAATTGACTTAACCAAAGGTTATTGGCAGATTCCACTAACCGAAAGAGCCAAATACTACACAGCATTCTCAACTCCACAAGGTCTTTACCAGTGGAACGTGATGCCTTTTGGGCTAATGAATGCTCCAGCTACCTTTATTCGCATGATGCGAAAAAATTTTAGCAGGTAGATCAGATATAATTACCTACATTGACGACATATGTTTGTTTAGTTCATCATTTGAGGAACATTTTTTGGGTCTTAAATCAGTTTTGGAAATATTGCGGGATAACCATTTAACCGCTAAACCAACTAAAATTCAAATAGCGTGTAATGAGATAACATTCCTGGGGACACATTATTGGATCAGGACGTATCCAAACAATTCCCAGTACGGTTTCTAAAATATTAAATTTATCTGTTCCTCAAACGAAGAAACAGGTTAGGAGTCTGTTAGGGTTAATCCAATACTATAGCAGATTTGTACCTCACCTATCATCCATCACGGCTGTCCTGTCATCGTTACTAAAGAAGAACATGCCTTTAAGGATAAATTGGACAGACGAATGTGACAAAACTTTTCGCACTATCTTAAAAATTTTTTTCATGCCCACCTGTTTTAAGATTACCAGATGCTTCTAAAAAGTTTGTTCTACGTACAGATGCGAGTAATTACGGACTCGGGGCTTGTCTACTCCAATATCATGATGATGTCCTTCACCCTGTACTTTATATCTCACGCAAACTGAAACCTCCGGAGACTAAATATTCGACTGTGGACCGAGAATTGCTCTCCGTAATCTGGGCAATTACCAAGTTAGAAAAATTTTTGCTGGGATCTCCATTTCTGATCCAGACTGATCAGAAATCTGTGGCAGCATTACGTCGTTCAAACCATAAAAGTGCTAAACTTGCACGATTTGCTATTACGTTGCAACCATATGAGTTCGAAATACAGTCGATACCAGGAACTGAGAACGTCATAGCCGATACGTTGTCCAGACATCCTACGGATTCTGAATGAATATTACAATTTCAAGAAAATGTTCTGACTGATCAAGCATTACATTTGCAATTAACGGTATTAATTCCACGTCAGAATATACAACACTTCATTTGGACTTCCTACTTAAATAAGGACATTTCGAAATAAACTATTGTGATCAAAATATCAAGTTTTACGGATCGTTTGAAAATTTGGACTTCAATTCCACTTTGGGTATCACTCATTTCGATTGAAAACTGTTAAAAAGGAACAATCTCTGATGTAGAAGGGACAGATACGTTGATGACTTATTCAATTTACTTTCAAAGTTTAATAAAGGAACTAACGATGATTGGATAATCATATCATAATTCGATAATATGAACCTTGTGTCTTAATGAACTTTCATACAAGTCGACAGGATATAACAACGATTGGATCTTCATGTCCGATATTGTTAAATTTTCTAGTTATTAAATTAATATATAATAAAATAAAGTTAAAGTGTGATGAAATAAAAAAATAAAATATGCAAAGAAAAGATGAAACAAAATAATATCACACCAATTAATATTTTAATTAGTGTAATTATCAAGGTAATAGATATTACATTATGACATTTCATATTTATAGTTAAAATGTATGAATTTTTTTTTTTTGTTCTTTTCTTCTGATTGCGTTAATTTAATTAGGTATCTATCCTTACACTTCATTTTCACACGCATTCTAATTTAATGTATACTTTAATATTTGGTTTTAATTGTCCGTACTTCTCAATTTTTATTTCTTTTACTCTCTTATACTATTTCTCATTTTCTTCAATTAGATAGTAATTAGTTAGTACCATACGTACATACTATAATTAATTATTTTAATTTTAATAACACCTCACATTATTAGTTAGTCGATACATACAACAAATTAATTAGTTAATTAGTTAGTGACAGTGACATTTCCTTGTTTAATATAAGGTATATGTATGATATGACGTTGATTTTATTATAAGATATTACTGACATGACCACGACACTGTTCTAGATAGAACATCGTAGGTCATACGTCGGGTTTTGTTAAATTTTTGATAATTTGATTAATATTATTCAAAAAAAAAAATCTATCTAATAGATTTTTTTCCCCCCCGTCTGACAGGAAATCTGTTACGGTGTTATTTTAAATGACGGCGTCTGCTGGGGTTTAGCCATGCGCAACGTTTAGGGGTCATTAACATTTATAGAATATGTCGATATTTTACGGTATACTGAACGCGAAATATATGCGGAGATTATGACGCATTCGCGTTGGGAAGGTCACTGTTACGGTATATGATATTAACGCCGTCTGCTAAAGGTTATCAGACGGGTGACTTGGTTACATGGCCCTTGTTACGCTATCCGTCAAGCAAGAAGGTCGTGTCTTGTATTTCTTCCAAGGAAAAAAGGCTGAGTATATAGCCTATATTATATAGATGAATCGATGTAGAACTCAGGGTCAGTTCGGATATTAATCTAAGTATGAGATTAATTAAATCAAATTAAATGATGGAAGGAGAATCGCATTATGATTCAAATTGTAGCTGTCAAGAACTCATGTGCTCATTTCTGGCTGTTGATTACAACAGCGCACGTATATAGCCACGATGTTCATCTGACATATTGTTTTGACACGGACGGATACTTACTGATATTATTTGGAATTCATTGTTATGCTGAACTGTACATGAAGTTTTGTGAATGTCGATTATCGTTTTTTTGTATGAACCTCAATACATGTGGACTCAGAGCAGAAGGCTTGATCCTTTATTTACGTTTCGGGTTCGGTTCTACAGCTGTTGGTGTTTACCTTTGTCAGCACGATAACTCTCCCACAAGGGAAATCAAATACTATATACTATGCAAATCAGAACGTCGAAGGGATGTTCTGATGGTCAGAGCTAACCACTTATAACCAACATTACTACGTCTAGAGAGTGACTTTACTATTCAATAAATAATACCATAACCAAGGAATCGCAACACAACACACCACCACCACGGACACCGTCACAATGATCCAACTGTTTGCTATGATATCTTGTCACCGTTTTGAACAACACAACTTTTCTCAGATAAATTCCCGTTCTATTTATTAAGCGTTATTCGCATGACTTCTTACTTGCTTAGTGGTTCCTCTTCTAACTTGAGGTGTGGAGGTTAGCCAGAGAGAGAGAGAGAGAGAGAGAGAAAGAGAGCGCCATGTTATCCTATTAGATGTCCTCCTTTTGGTATGGTTTCAGTTCAGTCCTCAATCCTTCAGAGACTGTCTGATGTACTCCCAGCAACATAACTTTTCTCAGATAAATTCCCGTTCTCTGTACGAAGCTTTCTTTGCATGTCTTCTTACTTACTTACTTAGTCGTTCCTCTTATACCTTGAGGTGGGGAGGTTTGCCAGACAGAGCGCCATGCTATCCTACCGGCTGCCTTCTCTTTGGTCTGGTTCCAGTCTAGTCCTTGAGCCTTCAGAGATTGCCTGACGTTGTACTTCCAGCAAACTCGTGGGCGTCCTGGAAGTCTGGATCGTTGGCTCGTAGTTTCCAATGTTTGTCGTGGAAAACGCATGCCTTCTAAAATATTAAATATTAATTCGTGGGGTTTTTATATATTTTTGTTTACCACATTCTACGCAGCTCGAACGTATTATATTTAAATATATATATATATATATATATATATATATATATATATATATATATATATATATATGATGATAGGAAACTCTTTACAGAGCGATACAACAGGAAGCAATCTGATCATCAGAAGAAGTCCCCCCATCCGACAAGTGTTTTGGCCCGATTACTCCTTTACACTCTAAGGGGGGCGGGCCCACTTGGGTCATGACTCCCAAGCGTCTCAGCTTCCTGTTGTCTTGTATCGAAAATGAACCCATTTCACTTTCGGCAGCAACTTTTAATCCACAACGCCAGCCGTGAGGGCAATTGTGAAATTAACAAAGAGAAGACAAATTATTCCGTTCGTTCCGTCACCCTTCACAACTAAGGACACACACTGAGACACGAGCGCGCAGCCGACGAGCCTTAGCCACTGCGTGCCGCAAGCCACTGAAATTCTGTACCTGACACACTCCCTATAGTATACATCGCCTGTTGCCCCAGAGTCGCAGCCCTTTTACTAGTACACCAGAAAAACTCAGCGCTGTGGACTTAGAAAAATTTTGGTACTTTGTACCGCAGCGTTTATTGTCACGATTTCCACTGCCCATTGCGGTTGTTCCACAGCCAGCCTGATGCCTTTTCGGCAGTTTCGCTAAGCCTCTTCAGTGCCCTTGTTCTAGACTGTCCCTTCAGCCCCAACAGTTTCAATAAATCATACACTGATGCAGCCACAAGCCCTCTTGCGCCCACTTCAACCGCCATGACCCTTGCACTGAATCCATCGTGTCTCAGATCTGCGGCCAGATCGCTATACTTGGCCGCTTTGAATGAATGTTGCTCGTCTAATCTGGATTCAAATGGCACGGTCAGTTCAATCAGTATGACCTGAAGCGTTGCTGAAGAATGAAGCACTATATCCGGCCGTCTCCGCGATTTCCTGATACTCTCTGGATATGCCCCCTGTCCAGGTAGGTCTACCGCCATCTCCCAGTCGTTTGCACAGTCAAGAAGAGATGGTAAACTGCTACCAGGTTTACTCGGTTTGGGGTGTGCTGACTTTCCTGCCCTCAGAAAGTATGTATTTGTGGTGTCTGGCCGGACTTTGCTATTCGCTTTCATTCTTGCCTGATCTATTGTCGCAGCAAGCTCATTTAGCACTTTGTTATGGCGCCAAGTGTATCGTCCTTGCCCTAATGCCACCTTACATGCTGAGAGCACGTGTTCAAGTGTCTGCCTCCCCTGGCACAGGGGCACTGCTCATCATCTGACTTTCCCCATTTCACAAGGTTGGTGGCCGACGGCAGCAGGTCATACATTGATCTAACCACGAAGCTGAGCCTAAGAGGTGCCATATGCCATATATCATTCCATGTCAAGGATCTCTGCAGGGCTCCTACCCATGTAGTCCATTGGCCTTGCTGGACCTGCTGCACTGCTTTTAGCAACCTCTTATCATTCTCAGCTCCTCGTATCTCCTGAACTACCATGTCTCTGCGTTCCCTGCTTGATGCCTTGGACCACCAGCGGATGTCACCATGCCCAAATCCCCGTCTATTCGTTTGTGTGTATCCGATTACCTCTCTCAGTTTGAGTGACTCTTCAGCAGCATCAACAGCTTCTTCCACTCTCCACTTCCTTCCCGTTTTCAGTGTGGGCTGAATGGACTTAACCACGTCATCAGCTGACTCGCGTAGCATCATTGCAAGCCTTGCTTTTCCAACTTTGTACTCTTCAACAACTGACTTGAAGGGAAGCAGAAGTTTTGACTTTTTGCAGTACAGTGCTACATCTGACAGACCTGGTGGTACCCCTAGCCATTTTCTCATGAACTTGTTGACCTTCTGCTCTATAGCTTCCACTGTACTTGTGCTTATTTCATATATAAGCAGTGGCCACAGCAACTTCGGTATCAACATGAACTGGAGGCACCACAGTTTGAACTTTCACAGGAGTCTGCTTTGGTCTATGATCTGTAGTCCTCTGTCTGCCATTTCTATTGTCTGTTGCACTGCCTTCGAGTCTTTTAAAGAGTCATCGTACACCCTGCCAAGACTTTTAACAGGTTCCTCAATGACAGTAGGGATTCTTTGGTTGGAAACCGTGAATATGACCTCTGCTATCTTCCCTTTCCTGACTGATAGGCTTCTCGACTTCTTGGGTTTGAAGCTCATTCTGCACCAGCTGACTAGTTCATCCAGGCGTGCTAACATCCTCCGGGCCTGATGTTCATCTGACGTCAGAATTGTTGTGTCATCCATGAATGCTTTCAGCGGTGGCATGTGACACATTCCACCGAGCTTTGGACCTATAGCCATTCCTTCAGCCGCATTGAGGATTACCTGCATAGCCATGACGAATATTATCGGAGAGATGGTACATCCTATCGCAATTCCAACTTCAAGGCCAATCCACTTCGTTGTGTACTCTCTGGTTGAAAATCTGACAGAAAACCCTGCGAAATACAGCTTCAGCATTGCTGCAATCTCTTGTGGAACATGATACATTTCTAGGGCCTGCCACAACATCTGGTGTGGAACGGATCCATAAGCATTCGCTAGATCCAACCAGATTACATGGAGGTTTGTTCTGTCAGACTTTGCCTTTTGGATTGCTTCCCAGATCATTGTGGCATGCTCTAGACATCCTGGTGTACCTGGGATACCTCCTTTCTGAATGGTAGTGTCAATGTACCCATTTGCCAGGAGGTATGTAGTGAGTCTTTTCGCCATTACTGAGAAGAATATCTTCCCTTCCACATTGAGTAGTGAGATTGGCCTGAACTGACTGATGTCTGTGGAATTTTGTTCCTTCGGGATGTAGACTCCGTTTGCCTTTCTCCATTCCTTGCTTACGATTTGGGTTTTCCACGCATTCTTCAGTAAACGGAGCAGTCGTTTGAGAACCTCAGGGCATCTTTTATACACCACATATGGAACACCATTAGGACCTGGAGCTGACTTGCACCGAGCTTTCTGGACAATGCTTTCTACCTCTTGCACCGTTAGGGGCTTGGTGTTAAATTCAGCTCCTGGCTTACCCGGCCATTTAAGGCCTGCCATGCTGCTGAGCGGCTCATTTTTGCGACCATCTGAATATGTCA
>JAMPIV010003838.1:267500-362812 GCA_024509875.1 Oreohelix idahoensis
TGGATGACGCAGATGCAAAGTCGATTCCTGAGGTGACGCAGCCGTATGAAGCGGTCTTCGGCAGGAGTTGTGACTCTGGGTCTTCTACTGCGCGGCCGGTCTGCCACTGAGCCAGTTTCTTGAAATCGTCTCCAAAGGCGACTAATAGTGCTTCTAACTACATTAAATTGTCTGGCCACTACACTTTGTGACTGTCCAGTCTGTAAACGTCCAATGATGATGAGTCGTTGTTCTGTAGTGAGATGAGCCATACTTGCGCATTGAATTTTCAACTGAATTTATTCGAGGAGCGTCAATCTTTTATAGGCATTCAATACTATGGTCAGAGAGTTTTGTGTTCAGTAAGTTTCACGGGATTCTCATGAACCTGTCACGAGTTATTGTCAAAAATGTTGTTTTGACCTTGACCTCTTTCATGACCTCACGAATCATGAGGTGAGTACAATTCAGGTAACCATGAGAAGTTAATGACCAGGTGGACACAGTCGATAGGTTGACTGAAGTCCAATCAGCGAACATCTTTTATAAAAGTAACACCACATAAGTTGCGTTTCTTTTTTTGAACAGTATATATATATATATATTTAAATTGTACACAATCTTCTGAAGCAGACAATATATTAATCTTAGTTAACGGCGATCACGTGTGTTGTCTGTAAAACTGTTATTTATTTTCTCATTCGCCAATAAATAAATAAATAAATTCGCTAAAGAAAATATTACAGACTGTCCAGGATATTGCGCTTCTGTCGTGTTCTGTCTTAAATAAATTGTTCCCGTTGTCACAAACGATTCTAGCTTGTCATCTTCTCAACTTTTAAACAGGCTGTCTCTGATGGTTTCGACAATTTTCCTGAACAGCGTGGCCATTTTCAGAACATTTTATTTTCTATCCGAAGAATTCGTAACATTTCGTGTGGCCAGTGGCGGTTTTAGGCAAAGGAAATCTAGGTTGTTGCCTAGGGCCTCGCGCTGTTAAGGGGCATCGTGCACACATAAATGCTTGTCGATTTAACAAGACTTTACTTAAAAGGAGCCTTGCAAGTTCACGCTTGCCAATGGTCACGCACGCCCTTAAAAACCTTAATGATCCACACTTTGAAGACAAAGTTACACTGTCCAGCAGTAGAGAAGTGCAGCAAGAAGCAAGCGCCCTAGCCACTTTGCCACTCGGACGCTCTAGAAACTCGTACACACGTAAGAACACAATACATATGTATTGTCTAATAAGCATGCCTCATGCAAAAAAAATTTGCTACATCATGAAAAATATTTGACTTTGGTTTTGTCATTGGACGATTACTCACGATGTTGTGTAATTATACAAAACAAAACCATACATCTTATCCTTTTAGACTTATCCGTTCCATCCTTATTTCTCCGACGGCTGTGCTCTTCTCAAAACTGAATTTACATTTTTCAGTTTTAACCTGTCTAAGCACCCATCGATATGAAAGAAAACAAATAGCAAATTATCGGTAGATGAAGGCGAAAAGGCAGGTTGAAAAGTGATGGACAGAAACAGCGAATGAGCGAATGTCATTTTGTGACACTGGAGATTGGGATACAATTTATTATCGTTATGGGACAGAGGAGCAAGGTCATCGGTAAAATCTAGGTCTCAAGGTGTAAAGTCAGAGTCCACTGAATTCCATTTTTGTTGACTGACGTTGATACTTTCATAACTAAATCTACAGATAGTAAGAAAAGAAATTGGGAAAAGAAGGCATCCCTGTTTCACTCCAGTTCTCATTCCAAACGGTTTTCTTTGAACATCATTAAGAATTCTGCATGTATATATTTTCTTTGTTAAGTTAATTGTCTTCAGGTCAATACAACCAAATGCCTGTTCACAGTTAGCTAATCTGATGTGAACTTTGTTCACCTAATATTCGTCCGTGGCTATCTGGTCTAATGTCCTTGTTGTTGTTTAACTAGGACTACTGAGCTCGTCGCTATTTTGCAGCAAATGACAGGTTGAAGAATTTGCACGTCTTGTGCTATAAAGTGTTTGTAGTGCTTGAGGAGCCCGGAGTCTAACAACAAGGAAACAAAAGATGACGCGCCAGGAATGCTACAAAAAGGGGAATTTACTCGAAGCCGCAAAAGACAAGGAGCACCTAATTTCTCTATTAGGCGGCCAATTACAAGCCACCGTTATTTTATCACGGGACATCTCTCTTCTTAGTATTGTTGGTAAGGTCAGAGTAGGGTTCCCATAATGTTTTGTTTAAAAACCGGGACATTTCCAAATTTTTACCTAAAAAACCCTGGACATTTTGTAAAAAAACGGTACATGTTAAAAATTAAGGTAAAGCACAAATAAACCAATTATATATTATATGTTGCACTTAAAATAAGATACTGGTATACAAATACACACATTAACTAACACAACTTCCACTTTAAAAAAGAATTCTAAATTACAAACATACTTAATTAGAAAAATCGCACCTTTAAAAAATACACAATAGTCAAGTTTATATTTCAGATTCATCAGAATATTTATCAGATTTATGGGCCAGTTCAAGAAGTTTTTTTTCTTCTGATATTTGGACATAGAACTCAGCACAAGAGAAATCCTTAAAATGGGTCTTTATAATGGTTAAAGCTTTCACTGTCTCAATTTTAAGTCTGTTTTTTTTCGTCTGTCCAAAGCGCATTTATTAATAAAAAAAAAAAACACGTTCAACAGCTGCATTGGATCCTGGCAGTGCCAAACGAAAACTAACTAGGCATTTCAGGTTCTCGGCATTTATATCCTGCTTTGTAAAATGAGCGAACATCTCACACCATTTTTCACTGACACTTTGATCCTTCAGTTCACTCCACACATCAAATTTGCTTTCACAATATTTTTTCACACATGCAAACTCGTCAAATAAGTCCTCTTCATTCACAGTAAAATTTGGTGACACTGTCTTCATGAAAATGTAGCTTTCTTGGATGTTCTTCCAAGTCACAGACTCCTTTCCTTTCAATTTTATCCAATCTATAGACTGAAGAGGCGTAAGAAATGGTGTACACCACTCCTGAATATATTCAATGCAGGTGTCACAGAAATCTACTGCATAGCTTTGAAACTTTTCAGCTGTTATGTGTCCTTCTTTTTCTAATTCTTGCAACTGATTTCTCACAGTTGTGGTAAGAAACTTTTCTGCCTTCCTGTAGTTTAATGTTTCCACCAGTTTGTTTACTTCATCCTTCACTTCAATTACTATTGTCTCTTGCTTTTCAACACATTTGATGATATCAGAAAATGTTTTTAACTGGCTGGCAATGAAATGCAGGAGTGTAATTGAAAGTGGATTTTCAAAGAAATTTTTGAGACTGGTAGGACATTTGTGAATGGAAAGGAAATATGACTTCTGTCGTGAGTTTTATACAGGCTTTATTTTTATGGTCCCAATCGAGCAGGGGTGAGATAGTGAAAGCTATGTGAGAGAAAGGTGTAAGAAATAGTCCTGTTTACGAGGAATACAGAGTGTAAGAAAAATACTGTCTTGGGTTGAGTGATTGCTCAACTCACCTATATAGCACGACACACTAAAATGAAGAAGTATTATTTCACTAGATACTGATTCTAATACGCTATCCTCTCGTACGCAAACACAAACAATTTTTGTGACATAAATACGTACATACGCAGAAACGAACAGGTGACTATGGGCACATATAACGGGCAGGGGATGTTGTTTGACCAAAACTAATAAATTTAAGGATATATATAGTAGGTTTATTATATATGTAGAAGAAAATTTGGTTACAACAGTTAATACATCGTTATCATGTCATCAGGTGAAATTATGGTTACATAAAGGGAAAATAAATAAACAATATATATCATCTCATAGACATTCCCTTTTGGGACATGGAAAAACTAGGAAAATGATCCCACCCGAGGTGTGTTTACCCAACAGATCAAACAATTGATTGACAAATGGGAGTGGGGTAGACGGGACAAGTATATAGGATATGTCCTTAATTTAACTTTCCCGTGGGCCTTCAGACATAGTGAGAGAATAGATAAAAAATGAAGGGGTTATATTAGTAGTAAACTTAAGTACACTAAATTCTTTCGTTCAGTTTTCACGCTCTACATGCACACAGTGAGCGCTCATATCCATTCAGACTTACCCCTCAGTCGGCTGCATACGTCCATAGAATTAAATCGCACACATTTCTTAAACAAAGACAATTAGATGTCCTGTTATTTTGTCCAGTCCAGCCCCAGAAAACTCCTTATAGCCACTGCTAATATCGCTCGGAGAGTTCGCTGAAATGGTGTGTAGATTATAATTTTTCCTGGCAAGGATTTTCCGTCAGACTGCAGGTATTTAATTGGGAATAAGTTTGTTTTTTTTTCTCGGATTCTGCCGTAATGACTGGGAAATATCTCCAACAGCAGAATTTCACCACTCGGCTGTTCTCTGAATGAATAGCTGAAACTGTTCTCTGTATAGTTGGTGTTAGGAACACTGTTTTTACTGTCAAATGGCTTTTGATTAAATAGATTTCGTGCTGTCAGTTCTGCCTCAACAGGCCAGGGAACTGTATATGATTAAATATAATATATCTGGCATTGTCCCGTTCCAGTTAAATTGTTAACACAAGTGAACAATTGACCGTTCTGGTTATTTAACCGCTCTACTGGGTTTAGAAGGTGGACTTATAAGGGTCTCCGACAGTCAGATTTTGGTATAGTCAATGTTATTATGTTTGGAACCATACTGGGATGCCATAAGCCATCTGAACATGACTCTCTATATAATAAAACCGTTGGGTCGCAAGGTCTGATCACCGTAGCACCAGAATGAATTCACTCCAATATAAAAGAACTCCAAAAAATCTCGTAAGATTCTAATATAAGCTAGTACTCCTTCCAATCTCTGGGCAACGAATGATAAACTGCATTTTCGGCGATGCCAATATATAGTTAATGAAATGAAAAGTAATAGCGACATGCGAAGATTCACACCTTATTTGAAATCAATGAACTTTTCTGCTTTGCCGCTAGACTTTCCCCGTCTCTCCTTCGTTCGATTTCCCCCTGTATCTCTCGGTCCGGCAAAAATTTAAACGTGTAAACCGTAGGTGTGAAAAACTGCTTCGTTCTTCTGGGACCACCACAGTCTTTTGATACTGACCGCTCTCCCGATGAACTTTGGCCACTCCTACTAGACGGGATGACAGAAAGGTGTAGGGGTGTAGCTGATTCTAATCGCTCTAAAGGTAAGGCGGTAGGCGTGGTTAACTAAACCTAAGACACAACAAAACTCCTGGATCCTCGCATGATAACTGTTTACATATTAATTAGCCCTCGTGGTGAAAATCCACGTGGAAATGTGCATACTAATTTGCACGCGTGGTATGATTCCACGTTGACGATAAAATTACAACAATATTCAGGGGTACTGATGCTATTTGAGGGTATTACCAATATCATTCATCATTTCTGGGACTTCAATTTTCATCCTATCCGTCACAATCGTCCCTACTTTTAGACATTAAACCATTTTTCATGTTTCATTTATGACAATGAAGCTGTACTGATCGATAGCTTTTGGATGATTGGTATCTTCGATTTCATCCTCTTCCTCCGTGGTCCAATTTCGACTCATGAAATCAGCACCGACATTCTGTTTACCCGGAATATATTCCACTGTGAAGGAGTACACGCTTAATAGCAAGGCCCAACACATGATCCTTGCGTTAAATTCCTTATTTGCGCCAAGAAAAGCTAAGGGAGCGTGGTCTGTTTGCACCGTAAAAGATGTACCGTAAAGAAATTCATGATGACGTCTTATCCCATGAATTAGTGCCAGACATTCTCTTTCAACTGTGGAGTAGTTACGTTCAGTCGTATTCAGTTTACGACTGCCATACGCAACTTGGAATAACAGATTAGGATCGGTGTCATCTGCTTGAAGCAGGGTTGACCCGATGCCTTGACCTGAAGCGTCGACCCGCAATACAAAAGGTTTCTTGACGTCAGGTAGCCTCAAAATGCGGTATCCGGACAACTGTGCTTTTAAAGTGCTGTAAGCTTCTTCACACTTCGAATCCCAAATAACCCGGTCGGGTCGTCCTTTATTTGTAAGGTCAGTCAGGGGTGCCGTTAACCCGTTGAAATTTCGGATATATTTCTGATAATAAGCGCACAGTGATAGGAAAGAACGAGTGTCTTTCATCGTTCGGGGCCTTTTAGCTGCAACTATTTTCTCAACATTCTTCCTAACAGGCCACATGCAGCCACGAGAAATGGTGTGCCCCAGGAAGTCTAGCTTTTCAAACCCGATGAGACATTTGCTAGGTCTGGCTGTGAGACCAGTTTCCTGTTGTCTCCTGAGGAGCATAGCAACCGTAGTAATATGTTCATTATAGGTTTCCGATGCAATTAGTATGTCATCCATGAAATTATGGATATGGGGACTGTGCAATGGTTCTAAAAGCTTTCTCATCATCCTGGTGAACACTCCTGGTGCGTTGTGCAGTCCGAACGGCATCACATTAAATGTGTAATGTCCTTCATTAGTGCTGAAAGCTAACAAAGGTTTAACTTCCTCCTTGAATGGTATTTGGTAATAACCTTTACTCAGGTCAATCTTGGAAAAAATTCTTGCCTTGCTACGCTTAGTGAACAATTCAGAAACAGTCTGTAGAGGTTCGGGCTGGAATGCCGTTACAACGTTTAGTAACCGGTAATCTATACACAGCCGAACTTCCTTATTGGGCTTCTGCAACAGTACTACACTCGAACTGTAAAGAGATGTAGACTCACTGATAATTTCTGCTTGACGTAGCTTGTCTATTTCTCCGCATAGTGCATCAGCTTTAGCGTACGGAATGGGGTAAACTCTAATTCGAACAGGGGTCTCGTTTGTTAGTTTCATATCAAATTCTATGAGATTTGTTCGACCAGATACATCCGTTAAGACTGCAGCGTACTGTTTAAGCAGCGCCTGGTTTCTGTCTGTTGTGCTTCCGAGAGATTGTCGCCGAATTAGGCATCTTTAAAGGATTCTGTTTGTTGCAGTGGATACTCCATGCAACTCTCGTCATCTTCCTCGTCTTCCGTTGCTATGGCGACAGCCAGGAGATGCTCGGAAGTATTTCTTAAGCAGATTAACGTGAAAGACCTTCTCCTTTCCTTTAATGGAGACCATGTAATTAGTGCGTGAGATCTTTTTAATGAAGGTAAACGGCCCTTGCCATCCGATGCGAAGTTTGTTGTTTCCGGTTGGAAGTAGCAACAAAACTTTCTCCCCTGGTTGGAGTTCTCTCTCTTTTTCCGCTTTATTATATCTTTGAGCGTGTTTTGCGCGTGCTTTCTTAAGGTTAGTTGTAGCTAGATCCCATCCTAGCTGTAACCTTTCCTTGAGCTCAGATACATATTTGCTTGCTTCGACGACTGTCTCGTCAGCCTTTTGATCTGTCAGGGACCGAAGTAAGGCTTCTAGTGGCCGCTTAATAGGTCTGCTGAATAAAAGCGTAGCTCGCGGAAAACCTGTAGATGTCTGGGGAACTTCTCTGTAGGCGAATGAAGCTGCAGATATATAAAGGTCTCACTCCTCAGGTTTCTCTTGAGATAGCTTATGTAACATCATGGTGAGGCTTCCGTTAACACGTTCTACTAACCCACTTCCGGCCGGATTATAAGGGCTTGTGTAGATGTGCTGGTTCCTCAAGATCTTAATGATGTCTTCCATCAACAGGCTACGGTATGGGGATTTGTTGTCAGTCAAAACGTTTTGAGGGAAACCCACCCGTGTAAATATCTGCACGAGGGCTTCTGCGACATGCTTGGAATTCGTGCACGTTAGCGGTATAGCCTCGGCCCACAAATTGCAAGTGTCGACTAAGGTCAGGATAAACCTGTGCCTTCTTTTAGTCCTTTCTAAGGGTCCTAAAATGTCGATTACAACCTGTTGAAATGGTGTCTCCACTACTGGCGCATCACCCATGGGAAAAAAGGGTGTCTGTTGCTTTGGTGCCACACGTTGGCACTGGGCGCAGGATTTCACGTACCTGATCATCTCAGAGTTCATTCCCAGCCACCAATAAGGTGTCTTTATTCGCTGAATAGTGGCGTTTTGTCCCATATGTCCGCTAAAGGGAAGAGAGTGCCCCATTTCCAAGATCTGGCTTCTGTACTGCGTCGGTACTAGGAGCTGGTTATTCCCTGTATCAGGGTCGCCCGTTCTACGATACAATTCGCCATCCTTCGAAAAGATGTCTCCGTGGTGTCTGGGGTCCTTAGCCATGGGCAGTTTTCTAAAACAGGGCTCCAGAGTATCGTCCTTTTGTTGCGCCTCTTTCAATTCATTCGGCAACAGATTTGGCGCATGCTCCCTCTCCTTCTTTGTTTGCCCTCTTGTGATTACCGCTGCGACAATCGGCTTTTTTGGTCTTCCAACAAACACATATCTACATCCCAGGATAACTGGGTAGATAGGATCATCCATTATGGCCGCTTTAATAACACCTCTGACAAAATCAGAGTGTATTTCTACCAGTGTGATAGGAAGCGTCCTGGGTGCGTCACTCTTAAACACTCCACATAGTTTGACGGTGTCCTCTGTCTCCTGACCGGGTTTGACTAGGTGCCTGGCGACAATACAGTCAAAAGATAATCCAGTGTCAAAAAGACAAGTTGTTGAGGTACTGTTCAAAATTACAGTTCCTCGCGTTCAGGGTTACTCTCCCTCAGATTGAGAATCACTGACATTGACTCTTCCTTGCGAGGCTGTATGCAAGCATCCGATGCGATTCGGCCCGGTGGGCTTGCCCTGATCAGACGTCCCTGATGTAGGGGTCTTTCCCTTGCCTTGATCTTGGTGGCCGCGCTGCCATGTAGGCCTTGTGGGTTGATCAGGATTGTTGTTGTTGGTGGGATATCGGGTTTTGAAGAATTTCGATTTTTCTTGGGGAGGTCTCTGGGTATTCGTTTCTCGTGTGTTATAGTGCTGGGAGGAATTAGAAGAATAGGATGACTGTTCTATATTTTGTTTTCGAGATGGCTCATTTGTTGGTTTGCGTTTTGTGCTATGAAGTTCGGCCATTGCATGTGCATAGCGTTCCGCCTTATTGAGGATGTCTTCAAGCTTGACTGCGCCCTGCTCAGCCAGAAATCTACGGGTTTTGTTTGACAAAGTTGATTTTATCTGTTCCACAAGAACAAGTTCAAGAATTCCCTCATATGTAAGAGGTAATTCAGATAATTCAATACACTTTGTCAAATAGCCCGTGAGACGTGAAGAGAACTGCGGAAATGTCTCCGTGCTCTCCTTTCGGCTGTTTCTGAACATTTGCAGAAATTTGCGAGCGGTTATCTCAAAACGCTCTAGCAAGGCCTTCTTTAACATGTCGTAGTCATCTTGGCTGCTTCCCAGCTTGACGTAAACATCATAAGCATTACTTTTTAGTGCATGAGATAGTTTTAGGCACCACCGGGAACTCTCTAACCCATACAGAGTCGCCATTTTCTCGAATTTCTCTAGGAAGGTGTCAATTTTCTCGTTAGGGCTAGGGAAAGACTCTAAGACAAAAGTTTATCGCTGCTAGTTGGGAAGATTGGCTACTGGAGAGATCAGTTGACTGAGACTGGGGTAAAGACGGCTCTCCATTATTGGAAGTAGAAGCACCCCGACTTTGGACTTCTAAAGTCTTAAGTGCCAATTCATGCTGTCTCTACCTCTCTCTCTCATTTGCTCTGCGGGCTTCCGTCTCCGCCTCAATTTTCTTCTGTTCCAATTGACGATCTTCCGCTTCTTTCGACCTAGCTTCTGCTCTCCCTTTCTCTTCCTTCTTCTCCGTATCATATCTGTCAAGTTCCCTGTTGACAAACGCGGTAGCTGCATCTCCTTGTAATCCTGTCTCCTTAGCCTCATCTCTCAACATGGATCTAAGCTTAACTCTCTCTCTGCCATGACAAAGAACTGGATGCTACTACGACGAGAGAATAAGAAGAAGAAAAGAAGGGGGAAAAAACTCTAAGCCGATTACGAGAGAAACACAAAATATTAATTACCTGAGATACCTCGTACCGTTATTAATTTGCTAACCTATCGCTGCTATTATCTGTCAATTAAGACTCTTAATGCAGTCGACTATTCCTCAATAAGTGGTAGATGAAACAACTAGAAAAAATCTACTATTACTATCGGTAGAGACAAAAATATATATAAAAAATTATTATATTAATTGTTTTTTTTATTTTAAGGAGAAAAAAATTTTTTCCTTAAAAACTAAATCTCCACCACAAAGCTCGCCCGCCGAAGTCAGTTAGAGAAGGAACATTATTAACAAGACTTAAAAAATCAGAATAGCCGTCCTTTGCTTAGCTCAACTCTGCTAACTTCAAACCTTTAGTGACTGTTTATGCAGTCACGCGATCCAACGGTTTTGCACAAAATCTTTTCATATACCATATATTTGACATGTTATTATAAACACGTTGTAAATGATTTTATAATGCTGTGTAAAAAAAACACAAACTAAAATTTTGTTTGGTCAAAACACCCTGTCTAAGATCGTTTGTCTAGGGGGATGAATTTTTTTTATTTCCTTATCTCACAAAACAATCACACAACACACTCTATGTAACTGAAAATCAGATAAGATACCGTAATAGACACTGGTCAATTACTAGACCTGGCTCAAAATTCCAGCGAGCAACACTTAATTGTCGCGGCTCAAAATCCCGGCGAGCTACACATTATTGTCGTGAGTTTTATATAGGCTTTATTTTTCTGGTCCCAATCGAGCAGGGGTGAGATAGTGAAAGCTATGTGAGAGAAAGGTGTAAGAAATAGTCCTGTTTACGAGGAATACAGAGTGTAAGAAAAAATACTGTCTTGGGTTGAGTGATTGCTCAACTCACCTATATAGTACGACACACTAAAATGAAGAAGTATTATTTCACTAGATACTGATTCTAATACGCTATCCTCTCGTACGCACACACAAACAATTTGTGTGACATAAATACATACATACGTAGAAACGAACAGGTGACTATGGGCACATATAACGATCAGGGGAGGTTGTTTGATCAAAACTAATAGATTTAAGGATATATATATATAGTAGGTTTATTATATATGTAGAAGAAAATTTGGTTGCAACAGTTAATACATCGTTATCATGTCATCAGGTGAAATTATGGTTACATATAAAGGGAAAATAAATAAACAATATATATCTTCTCATAGACCTTCCCTTTTGGGACATGGAAAAACTAGGAAAATGATCCCACCCGAGGTGTGTTTACCCAACAGATCAAACAATTGATTGACAAATGGGAGTGTGGTAGACGGGACGGGTATATAGGATATGTCCTTAATTTAACTTTCCCGTGGGCCTTCAGACTTAGTGAGAGAATAGATAAAAAAATGAAGGGGTTATATTAGTAGTAAACTTAAGTACACTAAATTCTTTCGTTCAGTTTTCACGCTCTACATTCATGCAGTGAGCGCTCACATCCATTCAGACTTACCCCTCAGTCGGCTGCATACGTTCATAGAATTAAATCGCACACATTTCTTAAACAAAGACTATTTGATATCCTGTTATTTTGTCCAGTCCAGCCCCAGAAAACTCCGTATAGCCGCTGCTAATATCGCTCGGAGAGTTCGCTGAAATGGTGTGTAGATTATAATTTTTCCTGGCAAGGATTTTCCGTCAGACTGCAGGTATTTAATTATGAATAAGTTTGTTTTTTCTCGGATTCTGTCGTAATGACTGGGAAATATCTCCAACAGCAGAATGTCACCACCCGGCTGTTCTCTGAATGAATAGCTGAAACTGTTCTCTGTATAGTTGGTGTTAGGAACACTGTTTTTACTGTCAAATGGGTTTTGATTAAATAGATTTCGTGCTGTCAGTTCTGCCTCATCAGGCCAGGGAACTTTATATGATTTAATATAATATATCTGGCATTGTCCCGTTCCAGTTAAATTTTTAACACAAGTGAACAATTGACCGTTCTGGTTATTTAACCGCTCTACTGGGTTTAGAAGGTGGACTTATAAGGGTCTCCGACAGTCAGATTTTGGTATAGTCAATGTTATTATGTTTGGAACCATACTGGGATGCCATAAGCCATCTGAACATGACTCTCTATATAATAAAACCGTTGGGTCGCAAGGTCTGATCACCGTAGCACCAGAATGAATTCACTCCAATATAAAAGAACTCCAAAAAAATCTTGTAAGATTCTAATATAAGCTAGTACTCCTTTCAATCTCTGGGCAACGAATGATAAACTGCATTTTCGGCGATGCCAATATATAGTTGATGAAATGAAAAGTGATAGCGACATGCGAAGATTCACACCTTATTTGACATCAGGGAACTTTTCTGTTTTGCCGCTAGACTTTCCCCGTCTCTCCTTCGTTCGATTTCCCCCTGTATCTCTTGGTCCGGCAGAAATTTAAACGTGTAAACCGTAGGTGTGAAAAACTGCTTCGTTCTTCTGGGACCACCACAGTCTTTTGATACTGACCGCTCTCCCGATGAACTTTGGCCACTCCTACTAGACGGGATGACAGAAAGGTGTAGGGTGTAGCTGATTCTAATCGCTCTAAAGGTAAGGCGGTAGGCGTGGTTAACTAAACCTAAGACACAACGAAACTCCTGGATCCTCGCATGATAACTGTTTACATATTAATTAGCCCTCGTGGTGAAAATCCACGTGGAAATGTGCATACTAATTTGTACGCGTGGTAGGATTCCACGTTGACGATAAAATTACAACAATATTCAGGGGTACTGATGCTATTCGAGGGTACTACCATTATCATTCTTCAATTCTGGGACTTCAATTTTCATCCTATCCGTCACAACTTCAATGCAGGGAAAATGTCAATAACTCTCTGGACTGCAAGCAAGAGAGATAGCCATCTTGTCTTGCGGTTACCCAAAACAGTTTTATATTCTGTATTGATGAATTCGCAAAATGATTTGAGTTCCTCAACTCGTACACAATAAATGTGGAAATGCTGGTAAATCTTGTTAATTATTAACTGAAGATCAATAGTTAAGTAATCAGCAGCAATCTGCACAGAATTATATATCACATGTGCAGGACAACCAATACCAATTAAATTGTTCACAGTGTTTTCTTGCATTTTGAAGTACAGATTATTCTTTACCCTTTCTCTTCTTTCCACCAAAGTTTGTATTTGTATTATCTGCTGATATAGCAATAACCTTTTTAAGGAGATCTGACATCTGTAACACTTCCAACACATACGAAAATAACAGTTCTGAAGTTTCACCGCCTAAATTAACTAACTCCAACACGTTTACCTTCACACCTTTTGCTGCATGATAATATCTCACGACCAGAGGCACTAACGTCTTGTCCAAGTGGTTTGATGAGTCGATTAATACTTATATGAAACGAGCTTCTATTAGCTCTTCATCAATCTGCTTTGTCGCAAATGGCGCAATAACATCTTGTCTTTTTTTCTTTTTTTTTTTCATGGTGTCTTTTTTTTTTTTTTTTTTGTACTTGTTTTTTTTAACTTTTATTTGTCGTTCTTCCACTTTACAAAAAACAGGGACATTGCATGAAATATCAGAAAAATACATTGTATATTACATATAAAGCTTCCTTCGCACTCTCACAAATAAAGTTACACAATTATTTTAAATAATAATAATAGGGTAATATAATAAAAAAATTTAAAAATAATAAAAAAATAATAAAAAAATTAATAAAAATGATTTATAGCTAATTCAAATTTCTCAACAGTTCATAGTATTTTACATATGTATAAAGTAGCTTACACTTGCTCACATTCCACTTTTTTCCATTAAACTTTGCCAACATTAAACATATAGAAAACCATATAATCAAAGTTTACATACATAGGAAAATAACCCAATAAGTGCCCTCCCCCCTTGCTGAGAAAAAGGATCCCAAAAGAAATTAAAAAACACAAAGGTCCAAGATTAACACTAGGTTATAGAAGAGACAGAAAGAAGAGAACAAAGTTCCTTCTTAAGCTATCCGATGAAATCCAATGACAAAGAAATCCATATAATCAATGTTTACAGACATAGGAATATAACCCAAAAAATGCCCTCCTCACTTGCTGAGAAAAAGGATCCCAAAAGAAGTTAAACAACACAAAGGTCGAAGATTAAACTACGTTATAGAAGAGACAGAAAGAAAAGAACAAAGTTCCTTCTTAAACTATCCAATAAATTAACAGTATTTGCAAAGAAAATAGAGGATGGTACAGTTTCCGTGACTAGAACATATTCACTCTCACTCTGTTGTCACCTTTTTTTTTAAATATAAAAGAAAAAACTTCCACGTATTCACACTTCCCTTACGTACTTAATCAAAGTGAAGTATAGAAAATTATAAATTTAAAAAATAAACATAGTAATACATCCAAACATAAAAAAGAAAAGGAAATAGTTATTTTTTTTAAGTTCTCTTTTGTTGGTTCTATGTTCCTAAAATATGCTCCATTTTTTTTTGAAAATATGTAGAAAAACAAATTTTGACTGAAATATTTCCCTTCATAAACTGCTTTGTTTCTGCATTTCCAAACGGTGTCCCTGTATTCTGCTAAAATGCGTAATATTTTTTTCCCGCAACGGCGGGTCAATTTTTGGTGTTATGTTTAGCATAATTGCTTTATATATGTCAAATTTTCCATTTGTGTATCTACTAAAAGCTTTTCCCAGCTCTTCTACTGTTGATTTGATCGTATTACAACGGAAGAAGATATGGTCTTCTGTTCCTTTTGCTGTTGTACCAAAGCAGAGTCTACATTTTTGGAAGGTCATATTCCTGTGTTCTTTTTTCTGTGTGAGTGGTTGTCGTTAAACGACTCTCCCCGACTTTTTCTTCTGTCTATTATTTTTTTTCCCTCTACAAATTTCTCCTATCATTTGACAAGAAACCAAAAGTCTCTCTCTCTCTCGCTAGTCTTAGATTTAACAGTATTTTACTAGCTCAG
This sequence comes from Oreohelix idahoensis, assembly GCA_024509875.1. NCBI lineage: Eukaryota > Metazoa > Mollusca > Gastropoda > Stylommatophora > Oreohelicidae > Oreohelix > Oreohelix idahoensis. Next base: position 282,482 of record JAMPIV010003838.1, read on the forward strand.
GTTTCTCACGGTCCAAACAATAAATTATTCACTTCGCCAGCGAAAGTCATTCTGCTTGAAAAAGGTGAAAAACAGGCTACGAACAGGAAGTCGACCGTCTTTGTTTGTTCACGAGCTGGACGCATGTACAACAGCCGACAACAGTGGACGTTAGGGCGAGTTGAAACGAAGGTAACTTAATACTCCTGGGACCAGAATAGAATTTGCAACAAAGCCACCCACCCCTGCCCGGAACAGATCCAGGAATTTTGGGAGGGAATTTTAAGCATTAGAACGCTAACCATCATTCGAAGGAGAGGGAATCTATGGGCCCTAGACTGGGCATTTCTGGTTGAAAATATCCTTAGTGAATTCGTTGAGCGAAGTAAGTAGATCTAACTAATAATGCTGATTTTATAACATGAATAATCATATGTTTATCAACAGCTTGCATTGCAGTAACTTTTTGTTAAAGTTTGAAATGCATTTCCATTTTAAGTGTCAATAATGGTTATTTGCATCTTTACAGATCCATCAAACTAATGTATGAGTTTGCTGAGGTCCTAGACCTAATTAACCACTGATGTTTATTTCACAGCCTGGCAGAAATAGGACAGGGTTAAATAATATGATGTTTATTATTGTTGTTACTTTGGAATTTGCATATTGATCCAAGAAAAACAGAAGTGTCTTAGTGGTGCTTCTATTTTCTATTTCTTATAAGGCTTCTGTGTTCTCTGTCAAGACTACAAACGTGATAACAGTGTTCTCAATCACTTCTTCTCACTTTGTCAAATATGGGACATTAATTTTTGCATCATGGAATGTTCTTTAAATGTATTTAATGCAATCTTATGCACATACCATGTTTGATGATTGAAGAACTATTTTATTATCAGTTTATGAATGTTATTTGCTACAGGAACCAGGACTTTAAGAATGCTTGCAATTATTTAGCTATTTAATAAATTTACCACTTTGACTGACAAAATGTAAGTCAGTAGTTCTCAAGCCTTGAGACCATGACTACCCTCCAAATAATTTACTGCTCGAGTAAGCAAGAATGTAAATCATTGGTTCTCAGACCTTGGCAGCAATGACACCCCACCAAGTTAAAGCAGCAAAGGAAACTATAACCCGGTGGTTCTCAAACCATTGTTGACAGTGACCCCAGAATTAAAATAGTGCTCTATGGGCACTAGGTGAACCAGTGGTTCTCAACCATTTGATGACCCCAGCCCCTACCTCACAGTTTGTGAAACTCATTGCCCACATGGGGAAAACCACTGCTGTAAATAAGCAGACAGCCAGATAGAGACTGAGAACTCAAGATACGCTATAATGTCAGTTAAGATGTGGTAGTTCATACATTGTTACGGAATGATAGTTAACCTTGTGTTAATTTAATTTCTGATGAACGCTTACCGGCCATCAGACTTAGGAGATGACTGCTCTTGAAACCACTAATGGGATTTCAATTGTTTCCAGTCCACCCAGGATGCGGTTACAAGGTAGAAACCCAGATTGCGGTTACACAGTACTAAACCAGATTGCAGTTACACAGTACAAAACCAGGTTGCGGTTACCAGATACCTAAACCAGGTCCAGGGTACAAGTCCATGGTACCAAAGATTACCCTTACCTACCATACCCTATCAAATAGGTTATCATACCCAACCATATCCTATCACCCAGTAACCATACCACACATCCCATAAGCAGAAGAGGTATTCAGCAGAGGTGACTTACCCCATCCTTATCTGTGATGTGCATTGAGTCCAGGGAAGCAAACTCTGACACCCTCTGAACCCATTAACTGTTATGAGACCAACCTGCTGGGGCAGACCAAACCAAGAGAGTCCGAACCAAAATCATCTCCGCAGCTACTACAGTCCTTGGGGAGATGAGTATTAACACCTACCAGCAAAGCTACGTACACTATTTCCCGAGGAGAGGCAGCTTTCTTCAAACTCGGAAGTTATCAATAAGACATTATTATCTTTATTCTTCCATTCCATCCAAGCTGACCTATCTCCTCAAAACTCCTCGCGACAAGTGGGGTCTCGTCCTGGATTAACTCTTATTTCATATTTAGACACTTGTCTGATATATGAAAACTCTTTATCTTTCCTAGACCACTACTGCTGTAGGTACTTGTCACTTGTTGGTGTCCAAGTCTAGGATTAGATTAAAGAGGGGACATATAAGTTACCCTAGACTAAAATACATATAAATTTTTGCAAGAAAAACAGATTTTAAGTTTTGTTATGAGAACTCTTCTTGGTGGTACTGCTGGAAATTAGTTACCTATTGTTAACTAATTTTTAATTTGATGGTTATAAATGCTGGTTTGATTTAATATATAGTTTTGAATTACTTTAGTATAGTTAAGACTATAGAAAGTATTTTTGCCTTAATTATTGTTTGTGAGTTAGAGATCTCATACTCGCTCAACGAACCACTACGGATATAATGGAAGAATCGGTAGAGTTGAATGAGTGGAGAACATTCTGGACAGAGTTAGCCATTGAGTGTGAACTCTCCGGAGAAGAACTTGATACTTTTGTTGCACAAAAGATGGAAAAATGCAGGATGAGAGAAGCAGAAAGGAAAAAATGGAGAGCAAAATACACGGAAGAGAATGTGGACCATGAGAGACAAAGACAAGAAAAATCCCTCCAGTGTAAGGAAGAAATGGAAACACAGGTTCAACCTACAAAAATGGAATCCAGGGATAAACTTGAATCTAGGAATATTCATCATGCCACTCCTTTGCCAGGTGCATCACCATCTTCAGTGGTAAATATAACTGCACCACATGAAGCCCAGTCTATGTCTCAGAATTCAGGCTCAGACAGAGCAGAGGTACAGATATCTGAACGGAGACATCTAGACTATCCTGAAAACAAGATTAAGCACAGCTGTGCTAATAACACTAGTCAACAACCAAAATGTACCAGAAATGAAAATAGCTGATCTTAACTAATTTTGGTGTGCTGAAAACGAAAATGACATTAAAAAATGTTGATTGGCTCTAGTTTTCAAGATATATGCTACTAGTTTATTTAATTACGGTCAATTTATATATATGACGCAACTGTTGTGGGCGATTGCATAATTTTTTCTAATGACCAATAAAAATGTAATTAGAAGTTGATGATGCAATCCTACCTATGATTACATCACCTTTGTGTATAAATATCTTATCTCTGATAAAATTGTGCCATTAGTTAGTGCATGGTCCCTCCAATTGGGAAAGGCATATCAAAGAAGAAAAAATGGACATTGGAATATCCAAACATCCCCTCTGCAATACGTCCGGTACCACATGGCGATGACCTACCAGTTCCCAAAGTGCCAGAATCATTTTCAGCTGCTTCCACTGAGGAAGAAGAGGACATTGGTGCTCCTGAACCATCAACCTCAAGCGACCCAGATTTTGAGCAAACTACATCCACTAAACCACACTTAATAACCCAAGGTGAACTGAATGATCTTGTAAGAGATCTGAATTTACTGAACAAGGCGGAGCTTTTGGGTTCCAGATTGCAACAGTGGAATCTCCTGGCAGAAGGTGTTACAATTTCTGTGTATAGGAACCGCCAGAAGCCGCTTATTACATTCTTTTTCAAAGAGGGTGACCTTTCTACGTGCCACAACATTTCTGGTTTAATGGCAGCCCTCAAAATCAATTACATACCGGAAGAGTGGAGGCTTTTCATTGATTCATCCAAGACAAGTCTTAAAGCTGTTTTGTTGAATAATGGTAATGTGTTAGCATCAATTCCAGTTGGTCACGCAGTTCATATGAAAGAAACTTATGAAAACATTAAGCAGCTTTTGAAGTGTATAAACTATGATCATCATCATTGGTCACTTTGCGGTGACTTAAAAGTGGTCACTCTTTTGCTTGGACTACATGGTGGATACACCAAGTACTGTTGCTTTCTCTGTGAGTGGGATAGCCGTGCACGAAGTGACCATTACATCAGAAGATATTGGCCAATCAGGCAGTCATTGCAGTCTAGCAGTAAGAACGTTGAGAACCCAGCACTTGTTGACACCAGCAAGATTTTGTTGCCACCCTTGCACATTAAGCTGGGTCTCATGAAAAACTTTGTCAAAGCAATGTAGAAAACAGATGAGGCTTTCAAATACCTCATCAGAAAATTTCCAAGACTGAGTGAAGCTAAAATAAGGGAGTATTTGTTGGTCCGCAAATTCGAAAACTTCTTCATGATGACGAGTTTCTTTATGTGTTGCATGGCAAGGAAAAAGCAGCATGGCTAGCATTTAAGTCAGTGGTGGACAATTTTCTTGGAAACAACAGATCTGATAATTACAATGAAATTGTAGAAAATCTCCTTCTGAAGTATAAGAGTCTTGGCTGTAACATGTCTTTGAAAATTCATTTTCTGGATTCTCATCTGGATTTCTTTACGTCAAACTGTGGAGCGGTCAGTGATGAGCATGGTGAACGATTTCACCAGGACATTGCTGCTATGGAGACAAGGTATCAAGCCAATTGGAGCCCTTCAATGCTTGCTGATTACTGTTGGACTGTGACAAGAGACACCTTCGATTGACTACAAGAAGCAAGCATAAAGAGAGCTCGAACAGCGACTGAATAATGATGGAATGGGTTCAATTGTGCCTTTTTAAAACATGATATGTGAACTTTAAATAATGTTTTTATTTTTTCTATCATTTTATGTTGAAATATAAATTAATTGAGTATGTAACCACAATTTTTATAATGCTAAAGTAGAAAGACTAGCTGTTCACCCCAGAGAATTAAACAAGCATACATTATTTGTATTACTGTAATGTAAATTCATCATTTTTTTAAAAACCAGAGCCAATTGGTGAATTTCATTATGATATTTGAAATCAGCATGTCAAAATCAATAAGAAATGGTATATTTAATTTCTGGTACAAATAACTTTTGAAAATTTGTTGACTAGTGTAATCTGAAGAGACCTTCCTCATCCTCAGCAAAAACTCACAACAGGCATACTGAAAACAACCGCACCAACAACCTGGTAAATAGGATCGCTCAACCAAATAGGATCACTCAATGGAAAAGGATTACGCAACCCTATGGGAAGGGAAGGGATGTTCTTGAACATCACCTGTCGGCCACCCTACATCAGTTAGACTGTAGGCGCCGAGACCAAAACCCACAGACTTCATACAAAGCTAAGGTCCCTACCATGGATGGGAACTTGACGAAGGCCCGGAGTGGATACAGGGATTCTCAAAATGTGGAGACTGCCACAGTAAATGGAGAAGAAATCACCTGTTTGTATTATCAAGGTCTTGGGTGTGATGCCCTTGTCTCAGCCTCTGTTATCGACCTTGATCAAGTCACCGAAGAGGATGTTGAGGTAACAGCACCCATGATAATCAACAGAAGGATGATTTCGCCTTTAGCCTATGTAGAAGTTAGGTCGAACTTTGTAAACGGCAAAGTAAAGTCCGCAATATTAGATGAACGAATTTACCCGATACCTCAAGGAGGGAAATATATCATCTTAGGAGACTCAGCACGATCCAGAGATGGCGTGACTGAACAGGCTATGGAGACTCCAATGCCTAACTCATCTTCCAACATTTTCACTGAAAAAATGGAAGAGTGCAAAGGGATTGACCACCCCAGTGCACTTAATTCTGAACAAGTTTTGATAGTCTCACCCACTATCTGCGTGCAGAAAGTGAAGCCGGGCCAGAGTTTCTTGGTACCGGGTGGGATGAAACATGTTTCAGAAATATCTTCCTTTAACATGGGAGAAGCGGCTGTAGAGGAACAGGACTCTCAGGCACTAAGACTTCACTCAATTCCGATAACCTCACCCACTCTCTGGGATCAGAAAGTGAAGCGGGTCCAAATTTCCTTGGTACCTGGTGGGATGGAACATGTTTCAGGAATATCTTCCTTTAATACGGGAGAAACGGCTAAAGAGGAACATGAGCCTCAAGCACTTAGTCTTCAGTCAGTTCCAATAACCTCACCCACTCTCTGGTATCAGAAAGTGAAGCGGGTCCAAATTTCCTTGGTACCTGGTGGGCAGGAAAAAATGATAGAATTATCTTTCTCTGTCACTGGAGAAACAGGGATAGAAGATCATACACGCTCTCATACCTGGGGAGATAGGTATGTGTCCTTAGACTGGTCAAGCAATATGACTAAAATAAGGTTGTGTATGAGGCTGGCAACCTCATCACGCAAAACTATGTGCTATAGATCCAATTGTAAGCAGAGTGTAGGCTTTAGGGCAAGCTCTTTGCCAGGAGGCAAGCTTCAATGGAGGATCCAGAAGGAGGAAAAGAAGAGAGGGATATTTTTGCGAGCAGGCTTGCTCAACCCTCCTCAACTACTTATTGAAGAGGAAACGGATAGCCATGTGTGGATTACAGGCATACCGTTTGACAGAGGAAAAATAGGAAATATTTGGATTGAAGGAATGGAGGACACGATACATGAATGTAGTGTCTGACATAAGAGAAGAGTCGGCTCGAACTTAGTTGGCCGTTGGCCGAACTTTCAAAAGGGGGCTTATGTCGTGAAACGACTCTCCCCGACTTTTTCTTCTGTCTATTATTTTTTTTCCCTCTACAAATTTCTCCTATCATTTGACAAGAAACCAAAAGTCTCTCTCTCTCTCTCTCTCTCTCTCTCTCTCGCTAGTCTTAGATTTAACAGTATTTTACTAGCTCAGGTTTTTCACGGTCCAAACAATAAATTATTCACTTCGCCAGCGAAAGTCATTCTACTTGAAAAAGGTGAAAAACACGCTACGAACAGGAAGTCGACCGTCTTTGTTTGTTCACGAGCTGGACGCATGTACAACAGCCGACAACCGTGGACGTTAGGGCGAGTTGAAACGAAGGTAACTTAATACTCCTGGGACCAGAATAGAATTTGCAACAAAGCCACCCACCCCTGCCCGGAACAGATCCAGGAATTTTGGGAGGGAATTTTAAGCATTAGAACGCTAACCATCATTCGAAGGAGAGGGAATCTATGGGCCCTAGACTGGGCATTTCTGGTTGAAAATAACCTTAGTGAATTCGTTGAGCGAAGTAAGTAGATCTAACTAATAATGCTGATTTTATAACATGAATAATCATATGTTTATCAACAGCTTGCATTGCAGTAACTTTTTGTTAAAGTTTGAAATGCATTTCCATTTTAAGTGTCAATAATGGTTATTTGCATCTTTACAGATCCATCAAACTAATGTATGAGTTTGCTGAGGTCCTAGACCTAATTAACCACTGATGTTTATTTCACAGCCTGGCAGAAATAGGACAGGGTTAAATAATATGATGTTTATTATTGTTGTTACTTTGGAATTTGCATATTGATCCAAGAAAAACAGAAGTGTCTTAGTGGTGCTTCTATTTTCTATTTCTTATAAGGCTTCTGTGTTCTCTGTCAAGACTACAAACGTGATAACAGTGTTCTCAATCACTTCTTCTCACTTTGTCAAATATGGGACATTAATTTTTGCATCATGGAATGTTCTTTATATGTATTTAATGCAATCTTATGCACATACCATGTTTGATGATTGAAGAACTATTTTATTATCAGTTTATGAATGTTATTTGCTACAGGAACCAGGACTTTAAGAATGCTTGCAATTATTTAGCTATTTAATAAATTTACCACTTTGACTGACAAAATGTAAGTCAGTAGTTCTCAAGCCTTGAGACCATGACTACCCTCCAAATGATTTACTGCTCGAGTAAGCAAGAATGTAAATCATTGGTTCTCAAACCTTGGCAGCAATGACACCCCACCAAGTTAAAGCAGCAAAAAAAAACTATTACCCGGTGGTTCTCAAACCATTGTTGACAGTGACCCCAGAATTAAAATACTGCTCTATGGGCACTAGGTGAACCAGTGGTTCTCAACCATTTGATGACCCCAGCCCCTACCTCACAGTTTGTGAAACTCATTGCCCACATGGGGAAAACCACTGCTGTAAATAAGCAGACAGCCAGATAGAGACTGAGAACTCAAGATACGCTATAATGTCAGTTAAGATGTGATAGTTCATACATTGTTACGGAATGATAGTTAACCTTGTGTTAATTTAATTTCTGATGAACGCTTACCGGCCATCAGACTTAGGAGATGACTGCTCTTGAAACCACTAATGGGATTTCAATTGTTTCCAGTCCACCCAGGTTGCGGTTACAAGGTAGAAACCCAGATTGCGGTTACACAGTACTAAACCAGATTGCATTTACACAGTACTAAACAAGGTTGCGGTTACCAGATACCTAAACCAGGTCCAGGGTACAAGTCCATGGTACCAAAGATTACCCTTACCTACCATACCCTTTCAACTAGGTTATCATACCCAACCATATCCTATCACCCAGTAACCATACCACACATCCCATAAGCAGAAGAGGTATTCAGCAGAGGTGACTTACCCCATCCTTATCTGTGATGTGCATTGAGTCCAGGGAAGCAAACTCTGACACCCTCTGAACCCATTAACTGTTATGAGACAAACCTGCTGGGGCAGACCAAACCAAGAGAGTCCGAACCAAAATCATCTCCGCAGCTACTACAGTCCTTGAGGAGATGAGTATTAACACCTACCAGCAACGCTACCATAGAAATGATCTCTGGTCCAAGTGATGACCAAACTAGTTGTTTTTTTCTTAACAGTAGAGCTAAACTCTTTTTTTTCATATTTATATGTATATAAAGAAATGTAAGATTCCATACCCTTTTATCCAACTTTACATAACAGAGTCTGTTGTTATTTTTCTTGTTAACTTTATTGGGTTGAATTTTATTTAAATATAATCTACACCCTGGGGGCTCAGCCATAATTCAATTAACTTCTATTGGGTCGGGATATTTTAATTGTGGCTGGACACCAAATCTCTTTCTCAACCTTATGTGCTTTACACAGTCCTTTTGTAGGATCCCTGAGGAAGAATTTATCGTCCAGAAAATATCCTGTTTAGTGTCACCAGAATTCTCTTTTAAGTAAATTTCTAGTACACTATTTCCCGAGGAGAGGCAGCTTTCTTCAAACTCGGAAGTTATCAATAAGACATTATTATCTTTATTCTTCCATTCCATCCAAGCTGACCTATCTCCTCAAAACTCCTCGCGACAGTGGTGTTAAGTTGAATAATAATCTATAGGTTATTTCCCTTGCCGATGGAGGTATGTTTTTTATGTGTAGATTTGCGAAGATTTCCGTATAATCTGTTATCCCATATTTGTATCCTATTTTTATTCCTTGGTTTAAAGGTGGTTCTTGTGTCTGTATCAAGTATTGGTATATATTTTTGGTTGACTGGTGAAGGAGTTTTTCATTCCCTTTTATGCATCTGATGCAGTGTTTGTAGATGGGCGGTGGTGTTCCGGAATGGTGTGGTATGGTGTTGTTAAAATTGCATAATTTTGTTATATAAAGGCCTATGTAATAGTGTGTTAAAGGGTATCCTTTTGGGTCTTTAATTACGTCGCTTATGAATTTGATTCCTAGAGTGTTTATTTTTGTATTAATGTCTAGCAGTGATATTCCACCCCGTTGTTTCTCTTGTATTAAGGTTTTATGTTTGATACTGTGAAGTGTGTGTCTGAAAATAAAAATTCTAATTAACTGATTTATTTCGGTTATGTATTTTTTAGGGGGACGAAAGATATTTGAAATGTATAGCACACTTGGAAGTATGTACGTATTACAAATATCGCTTCTACCGAAGATCGTCGCGTTCTTAAATTGGTATCTTTTTAGTTTTTCCTTGATTTTTGAAATTATTTTTTTCCACATATCGTTATCAGATCTTCCTGGTGTCGAGGAGAAAATTATTCCATATATTTTCATTCTGCTTGTTTGTGTTAATTGAAAGGGAAAGTCCGTTTTATTTATCCATTTTCCTATTCCTATTATAGATGACTTTTGTATGTTTATTTTTGAACCACTTGCATGGCCGAAAGTTTTAAATGTGTCGAAAATAGTTTGTATTGATGAAACATTTGATGGAAAAAAGACTGTGTCGTCTGCGTAGGCTATTAGCTTTTTTTCCCCTAATCCTGGTACGTGTATTCCTTTAATATGAGTATTTAGTTTTATTTTCCTTAGTACTGGCTCTAAGACTAGTGTTTATAATAAAGGTGAGAGAGGGCAACCCTGTCTCACTGATCTTTTTAAGTTGACTGGTTCAGACAAAGTGTGATTTATTAAAAGTTTACTTTCCGGCTTTCTATATATAATTTTTATCCATGTCCTAAAGTATTGGCCGAGATTATTTTCTTGTAGAACTTTATGTAGAAATCCGTGATCGACTCTATCAAAGGCTTTTTCTTGATCAACGGATAATACTGCTGCTGGTGTGTTTTTTTCATGTGTATACTGGATGACATCCCGAATGAAATGTGTATGTTTATTTATGGTTCTGTTTTTTACACCATATTGTTGATCCGCGTTAATCAAAGTGTGGTGGGGCGCTGTTTGAATATATTGTGGGTTCGTTTGATTATTTCAGATAACTTGCTACCCCTGTCCACAGTTCAAGTATCTGTCGATTATGTTAATGTATATTTGATTACTCCTGCTGTTGTTTCATAATAATGCTCGTTATTCTGTTACGTCCAGGGTGACCCAACGATTATAGTTTTATTCCATACTCAACAACATACATGTGGGTTCTTTAAATGACCCAAACACCAATGACGAACTAAAACAGTCTTCCTTTTTAACAAACTCAACATCCTTTAATAACGTATATTCCTTGTAGCATACAGAGGCGTTCGTCAAGATTAATCCTTAATTACCAAACCTCATCAATACAGTATTAATCATATGCCAAGAGTATTCCTCCTCTTGTACAAACCACATCCATTTAGAAAGGTGAATACTTCGCAATATGTTCCCAATGGAACTTACAAGAAAACACAGCGGCCACAAAGCTCAAGGTTTTTTCTTAACACCTTGGCCATACACATTATAAACATCTCTCTGTGTCATTTTCCGGTGCGCCTTCTTTTCAATATCCCAAATAGTGCCGCATTTATCAGCACTAACTCAAACTCAATAAATCTAACATGTGGTGTGCATGGGCAGACACCACATATTACCCCCCCCCCCCCCCCTGCGCGCTACTGGAAACTGCAGGTTTCCAGGTCATCATTAACTATACTTAACTATAATGATAAAAAGGAAAATCAAATTCAAGCAATGAGTGAAATGATATCACGATGAGTGAAATGCAGTTAAAATATGTGGCAACAACTTGTGAGCAACATATTAATGCTACGAAAATATCGCTATATAATCTACCTATCAATTGATTATGAACATAAATAATGTTTGTTGCCACTTCCTGTACCCAGGACAGTTACGTATTTCAATGTATTACTCTCGACAGAGTATCAGCGATTACATTATTATGTCCTTCTATATGGACGATATCAAAGTCATACGCTTGCAACTGCAATGCGAATCTCGTAAGTCTTGCACTTGGTGATTTACAGGTTTGGAGATATGTTAACGCTCTCTGATCTGTCATTATAGTAAAATGCGTACCTACCACATACTTTTGAAGTTTATTCAAAGTCCATACTATACCCAAAAGTTCTCTGTCGAAAATAGAGTATTTAGATTCGGCTTCCGACAGTTTCCTACTCAAGTAGTAAATCGGATGAAACTTGCCATCAAAACTTTGTCCCAAACACCCGCCTATTGCATGGAGCGAAGCATCTGTTACAACAGTAAATGATCTTTTTAAATCTGGCAGTCTTAATATAGGATACTGTGAAAAATGAGTCTTAATGTTTTGTAATGCATGGTTACATTGTTCTGTCCAAACTACTTTGTTAGGCATACCTCTTTTAGTTAGATCAGATAAGACAGCAGTCAAAGACGAGAACCTTGGAATAAACTTGTGGTAAAAATTCACCAATCCTAATAGACTCCGTACTTGCTTCTTTGTAGTTGGAATTGTAAGATCAAGTATGCGTTTTAAATTAGATTCATCAGGCTGTATTACATGTCTGCCAATTTTGTGTCCTAGAAATGAAATTTCATTGAATCCAATTTCTATTTTGGATGGACGGGCTGTGAGATTGTGTATTCTTAGTGTCAGGAGTAAAGATTGTATACCATCTACATGCTCTTCCCATGTGTCATGAAACATGCAAATATCATCTATATAAGATATTAGGTCAGAACGGTTCCCAAATACTCGACGCATCATCCGTACAAAAGTTGCAGGTGCATTTTTGAGCCCAAAACACATGACATTGTTGTTATGGACTTAACAGGTATGGCTTCAGGCCATCTGGTGCATAGATCGATACACGTTAAGATGAAGCTGAATCCTCTGGATGATAACACCGGAAGAGGCCCGATTATGTCGACAGCCATCTTATAAAAAGGACGCACAGAGATATCTGTGGTCTGTAGGGGTGCAAACTGATGCGCATCCCTCCGTGCAACTCCCTGACAAAACAGAATCTGATGGATGATTTACAAAACGTTGCGACGTCCTTATGAACCCCTGGCCAAAAAAAATGTGCCATCAATCTATAAGCTGTGCGGGCAATCCCCATATGACCCGCAAAAGGAACATCATGTGCATTAGATAAAACTAGTGATCGAAATGACGTAGGTACTACAATTTGTCTGAGTACTGAAGAATAATTGTCAAAACAACGTATCAAAATATTGTCATGAAATTGATACCAATGTCTGGCATTATTTGTCTGTGTAATAGTTTTAGCCGTAGCTAAAGTGAATAAACGTCCCAAAGAAGAGTCATCTTTTTGTTGGTTACTGAATGCATTTTTATCTGTGTAATGACTTGTTGTCATGTGTGGGATATTATTGCTATCATTAAGTTCATTTGCTTCTGCAACCAACTGTGCTCTAGTAGTCACAGCATTGGATAAAGAAAGATATTCTCTTTCCCATGCAGAAATTTCATCAGTAGAACATTCTTTTATACCCTTTATGTTTCCCAAAATCAAGTCACAGCAAGGCTGGTTGAGAACACATACACGAACTTTCCCAGTAAAGAATGGCGTGGTAATTGTTACGTCGGCCATGGGATATACCTCTACCGTGCCTCCGAAAGTTATGCATTTCACTGACGTTCCAGTGAAACACGACGGAGGGATTAACGACCTTCTTATCCCGACAGTTGTGCAACCCGTGTCCCTTAAAATTTTAATTGGAGTGTTAAACAAAAACCCATTATGTAAAGTGAGAGTACCAACACCGTCATAAGATGACAACACTGGTAAGACATGTCCACATTTAAGCCGTGGTGTAGCTCCAGGTTGAAATAACATCTTACATTCTGTACAATTATTAGAATTTTCTAAATCAACGTTACACGCATTGGCGTGATTATTGGTTGAATGAATATCATTACTGACATTTCTATCTACCGTGACAAGCATTGGCTTGTGAGCGTGCTCTATTATGACTTCTAACGAAGTGAGATCTTCTGCGATCTGAAAAATTGTCTGAATGAGAATGTCCATTGTTGTCCCTGTCATAATGGCCACCCCGCGGTGACAAATTATGATTGTCAGTATATTTGTTGTGTGAATACTGGTTATTTCGATACCATTGGTTATTGTTATAATTGTTGAAATTATGCCTGTCTCTACCCCGTGAAGGTGAGCTGACCCAAACACCAATGACGAACTAAAACAGTCTTCCTTTTTAACAAACTCAACATCCTTTAATAACGTATATTCCTTGTAGCATACAGAGGCGTTCGTCAAGATTAATCCTTAATTACCAAACCTCATCAATACAGTATTAATCATATGCCAAGAGTATTCCTCCTCTTGTACAAACCACATCCATTTAGAAAGGTGAATACTTCGCAATATGTTCCCAATGGAACTTACAAGAAAACACAGCGGCTACAAAGCTCAAGGTTTTTTCTTAACACCTTGGCCATACACATTATAAACATCTCTCTGTGTCATTTTCCGGTGCGCCTTCTTTTCAATATCCCAAATAGTGCCGCATTTATCAGCACTAACTCAAACTCAATAAATCTAACATGTGGTGTGCATGGGCAGACACCACACAAAGTATGCATGAAAGGTTTCAGTTTGTTTGTAAGGGCTTTAGTTAATATTTTATAGTCGGTGTTTAGAAGAGAGATAGGTCTATAATTCTGCATGTATATTTTATCCGTATTTCTTTTATGAATGAGAGTTACAATAGCTTCATTTAGACTAGGGGGTAGTTCTTCTTTTTCAAAGGCTTCATTTAGCGTTTTCAACAAAAGTGGGGCTAGTATATGGAAAAATTTGGAATAAAACTCGGTTGTAAGGCCGTCTGGACCTGGAGATTTATTTTTTTGTAGCGTACTTAAGGAGAGGTACAAATCTTCTATAGTTAAAGATTTGTCCAGTGTGTTTTTCTCCTGTTCAGTTAAACTGGCCGACTGAGTTAAGAAACAAGCTTCGTCTGAGGCGTGCGTTTGTTCTTGTTTATACAGGTGTTCGTAGTAAGCGTGAAACGCTTGACCTATTTCGGAAGTGTTTGTGAGTTCCCTACCCGTTTCGTCTGTGATGCGAAGTATCTGTCTGTTTTTTTTTTTTTTGTTGAATATTTTGTTCAGTGGCCAAAAATTGTCGGCACGGAGTTTCTTGAATTGACGTGTATAATTTTGTTCTCAGTAGAGCCCCTTTAAAAATGTACTGGTCGTGTTTTTCAAATTCCTCCTGCAATGTGTAAATATGCGGGGCGTGTTTGTCCAATTGTTGTGTTAAATTTAGAGCTGTTTCCAAGATTTGTCGTTGTCTTCTTCTTTGTTTGTGTATCTGCGTTGCAAGCATCTGCGTTACTTCCTTTATTGTTCTTTTTAAGAGTTCCCAATGTTGTATTTAATTTGATGTAGGTGTATTGTTGCAGTAGTCTTTTATTAGTTTTGTTATTGTTGTGGTATAAAATTCATTTTGCAGTAGAGCATTATTAAATTTCCAAAGGGGGGATCTTTTGGTCTCCTTCGCAGTTGGCATTCCGTTTATTTCCAGTAGAACTGCTTTGTGATCCGTAAATTTTGTGGTGTCATTTATATGTTTGACTTTTTGGATTTTATGGTTGTTGTGTACATAAAATCTGTCTAGTCTTGCCGAACTACCCGAAATGTGTGATTTGTCTGTAAAAGTTGTTTCCTTTCCCTCCGGATGTTTTTTCCTGTATCCATCTACCAAATTGTGTTCGTCTAGGATGTTATGTAGTATCTCCATTTGTGCGCGTTCCTGTCTTCCTCGGTTGTTTGTTCTTTGCGCATCTAGTTTATGTAGAACACAGTTGAAATCCCCCCCCCCCCAATAAAATTTGTTTTCCCTTGTATTGTGTCAAAATGTTCGATAGTTTTTTATAGAAGGTTAATTGCTGTGTCTTTACTGCTGGGGCATATACATTAACTAAAGTGTGATTGTCCGAGTGGTCGTCTTGGTTTCTCTCTTGTACTATTACGTATCTGCCCTCTCTGTCTTTGTTTTGATGTGTTATTTCCCACTTGTCTGAAATTTGTAAAATAGCTACTCCTGTGTGAGATGATCCTAAACCGAAATATCCGTATCGTAGACCTAGCTGTTGTATGATGTATTTTCCTTTTGTCTCGTTTGTAATTTTTGTTTCTTGAAGAAAGACGAAATCAGGTTTATATGTGCGCGTTAAAGCTATAATTTGGTTTAATTTAGTTCTCAAACCTTTTATGTTTAGAGTTATAATACTTATGTTATTTTTTATCTTGCAAGGGGGTGGTAAAGAGCATGCATTTAAGGGAAGTGTGTTTTGTTGTATCAGTGGTTGTGCAGGCATAATCCATGACATAAAAGAGAAATACATGCATGATTACGCAATCCACGTGTGGTACTATAACCATGCATACAACTTTTAACTATCCTGTAGAAAAGTGGCAGTTGGAATGCGAGGGAAAGGAGAATACCGAGCAGTAGTAGTAATGAAGGATGAAAAGGGGCGATAGATGTGTTGCCAAAGAAGAAAGAAAAAGTGTGTACAGGTCCTGAAAGGGAGAGGTTCAGAAAGTAGGGACCCGACTGGCATGCTGAGAGAAGAGATGCAGATATATAGCTTGAAGTAGGGAAAAGAAAATCATTGGACAAAGGAGATTGAAAGGTTGAGACCATAAAACTGGCAGATGGGGGAAGGGGTTGGTTGGTGAGATGAAAAAAAGAATTATAAATATATCTATACCTATATGTGTCGTTATAAAACATATGAACATATACAATTATATATGTGTACATTCTACATTCCCTGTTCCTATACATTTCTATAATAACGGATATGTAAGTTAATATATTTATAAAAGTCTTGCACACTTCCATCGGTAGAGGTTTTGTATTCATTCTCTTTCCGAGAGGGGGACTCGATGTTGAGACGTTTCTATTTCCTGTGTACCTAAGAATTGGTCCATAAAGTTCATTTCAAGATTATCGTCTTCATTTGTAGCCGCTGTCCATAAGAGAGAGGTGCTTCCATCATCCTCTAGATCGGGGTGTTTGTCATCTAAATTTTCCCTTGTTTCCTGTTGTGTTGCTGCTATTTCCCCGGTGTGTGGTCTTGGTGGTTTCTGTTTCTTTAGGTGTTTCCTTGGTCTTGATCTTTCGGAGCTTTTCTCTTCTCTTTCTTTTCCGCTTCCCTTCTACTGTGTTGAAGCCTTCTGTGTCTGTAGACATCGTGTCCGAGTCTGACAAATTTCTGATATTGTTATTCAGAGGCCCCGAGGTGGGGGACGATGGAAAGGGTATAAGTTCTGCTTCTGGTTGTGGTGAAGGTGTTTTCTTAGTGTTCTGTACATGCAGTTGACTATTCTCCGAATAAGTTGGTCTCTTCTTGGGACATCGATTTGTCCAGTGTGAGTCTAGACCGCAGATTGTGCAGGTGGTACGTCTTCCCGGAAGGGCTATGAACATTTTCATTGTTTTGTTTTCCTGTCCTTGCAATTTTACATTTACGTAGTGTGGAACCGTCTGTTTAGATTGATATAAGAAAGTCCATTTGTCCTTTGCATTTTGTATTTGATATACTTCGGTGTTTACATCACCTGTGATAAAGTCAGCAATTTTCTTAACAGTTTCTTTCTTGATCGTGGCTGGCAGCCAGTGTAGTAGCCCTTTCGACCTTTCTTTGTCCACATGTTCAACTATGACTGTGAATTTGGGGTTGGCCCATTCAAATTTTTTACCATGTAGGTTTTTGTAGTGGCTGATGTGTGCCGAATTTGTAAGGGTTACATACCATTTATTTGGGTTGGCGAACCTATATAGGGATGATATCCCGTTTACCCCGACTCCGGCGGGACCTGCGAGTATGCTTGTAATTAAAGAGTATGATACTCTTAAGGCTTGTGGCCCTGATGTTGTGATCACAAGAGTTCCAGGTTTATGCAACTGGCCACCCTCTAATGCTTCATTTATATCAAAAGATATTTCTGGAATTTCCATTTTTTAAACACCACACACTTATTTTTTTTTTTCCCTCGCTTGAGGTCGCATATTTTTTCCTCGCATGAGGTCGCATTGTCCCCGCCCCAAACCCGGCTCTGGTCAAGACCACATGTCCCAACTTTTTTTTTTCCTCGCATGAGGTCGCATATTTTTTCCTCGCATGAGGTCGCATTGTCCCCGCCCCAAACCCGGCCCTGGTCAAGACCACATGTCCCAACACAAGAAGACCCAATGACAAACTGTGTCACTGTAGTGATCTTCTGTGTTCTCACACAAGAGACCTAATGACACATGAATGTCACTGCACTGGTCCCTGTGTCTAGACACATGATCCTAGCCAAATGCCAGATTTTTTTTTTTTTTTCCTCGCTTGAGGTCGCATATTTTTCCTCGCATGAGGTCGCAATGTCCCCGCCCCAAACCCGGCTCTGGTCAAGACCACATGTCCCAACACTAGAAGACCCAGTGACAAAATGTGTCACCCAGTGATCTTCTGTGTTCTCACACAAGAGACCTAATGACACATGAATGTCACTGCACTGGTCCCTGTGTCTATTTTTTTTTTTTTCCCTCGCTTGAGGTCGCATATTTTTTCCTCGCATGAGGTCGCATTAGTACCCGCCCAAACCCGGCCCTGGTCAAGACCACATGTCCCAACACAAGAAGACCCAATGACAACATGTGTCACTGTAGTGATCTTCTGTGTTCTCACACAAGAGACCTAATGACACATGAATGTCTTTTTTTTTTTTTTTTTTTTTTCTCGCTTGAGGTCGCATATTTTTTCCTCGCATGAGGTCGCATTGTCCCCGCCCCAAACCCGGCTCTGGTCAAGACCACATGTCCCAACACAAGAAGACCCAATGATAAACTGTGTCACTGTAGTGATCTTCTGTGTTCTCACACAGGAGACCTAATGACACATGAATGTCACTGTACCGGTCCCTGTGTCTAGACACATGATCCTAGCCAAAGGCCAGATATTAGGCAGTGGGGTTTTTACAGCATTATTCATGCTGAGTTTAAAGTCAGTTGAACAGTAATTTTGGGTCGTGAATATAACAAAGTATGGGAATATGGTTTTAGAAATTTGAATAATTTGAGTATTAAGTTATTTATTCCTAAGATGGGAGACAAAAGTTAACGAATGTAATATTTTTTAGTAAGGGAGGGAACCTTTTTAGACTTTAAAGTAATCTAAGAATATATCATTAGAGTTTACCAACTTTGCATATTAGATTAATTTTAGTAAAGACATATAAGGATAAATGAAACTAAGGTAAAAATCACTAAGGGAAATAACTATGAATATTAACGCCCTTTATAGGTTTGGTGAGTTAGAGTCGGGTTAAGCGCACGAGAAAAGCGAGTAGCTCACTAAAGTAAATAGGGTGATTTTAGCAGACCAATCGTATTGTTTTATAAACAATTTTGTGTGATCAGATACTAAATTGAAGGGCAAAAGATAATGAGTCCTAGCAGAGCTTTTAACGTGGCAGTACGTTAAGTTAGGACTCAGAAGAAACGTACCTGTGGGCGACAGATGTTTCGAGAACAAGAAGTAGATAGATTTAGATTGAATTAGCGGTAGCAATTCAAGGATGATAGATTATACTGTGTATTAAGTCTAGGGTAGAATAGAGATTGTTAGTAGGAAGTGATAGGTGATGGAATTCAGATTTTGCTGGTGTTACGGTGTTATTTTAAATGACGGCGTCTGCTGGGGGTTAGTAGTGCGCAACGTTTAGGGGTCAATAACATTAAGAGAATATGTCGATATTTTACGGTATACTGAACGCGAAATATATGCTAAGATTATGACGCATTCGCGTTGGGAAGGTCACGCTGGGTGACTTGGTTACATTACCCTTGTTACATAGTCCGTCGAGCCGTGAAGTTGTGTTTTTACCTCCTTCCACTATTGGGCTTGTTAATAGCCATATTGCAGTAAACTAATCTAAGGACTCAGGGTCAATACAGATAAGGATATATCTAAATGAATTCATAAAGGTTTGCGAGTAACCTGTGAAGGAAGGATCTTTTATAATTTGATTATATTCGTCAAGACATCATGCGCTCATTTCTGGCTGTATGGAACCCAGCAGCGCATGTATAAGCCACGATGGTCTGTCGACATGAAAGCAATAATGACATGGACGGACATGAATATTTATGCACGTAATTTATAATGACTTATATGCAATGTATACCTACGTGAATGTCTTATGTGTGAACTGTAAATAAATTCATGGACTCTGAATTGAGGACTTTATCACATCGATACGTTACAGCTATTTGCTGCATTTGCCAATGTTGATGATTATGCAAATGAAGAACTCTTCTGATAAGAAAAATATGTACATATAATGATGAGCTCCGAAGGGAACGAATGTATTCCATCAGGGTAAAGAAATAGGCATAATTGCCTTTGTACATTTCTGCCCTGCAATACAATTTTCAGCGTTTTAAAAATTAAAATATTAACAACTTCAGACAGGATTAATTAATATTATCATCACAATCAGAAACTTAGCACACACAAGTACATTTACTCATAGTCATTCACGCACATAGAGAGAGGGAGAGAGAGAGATGAGAGAGAGAGAGAGAGAGAGAGAGAGAGAGAGAGAGAGAGAGAGAGAGAGAGAGAGAGAGAGAGAGAGAGAGAGAGAGAGGTCAAGCAATAAAGCTACTTAATATAACAAATTCAATTTAAAATGAAAATATTACAATGATAGTTAAATGCTCGTGGAAACGTTGAAATAACTAAAACAATTGTCGTTTAATGTGTGTACAAGATTTCATGACATGTGAATGCAGATGTCTTTTGAATGTGGTGTAATTATCAGTTTTGACAGACTTGGGTAGGGAATTCCATGCTAAACCACCTGCATAATTAAACAACTTCGGAAGAGGTCAGTTCGAGGTTTTGCAAGGTCCAAAAGTAGTTCGCCACGTATAAAATATGAGCAGTATACTTATAGCGAAAGAACATTTGCAAGTATGAAGGCGTTTTGCCGTGTAAAATTTGGATGCACAAATAGGAGATCTTGGAAGAAGAATTTTTTAAGAGGAAGAACATTCAGCTGTGAAAATAGCTCAGCACTGGGAATGTTATCATTCAGGCAAACAAGTAGTAGCGCCCTTTTATGTAGGGATTCTAGGCGTAGACAATCGTCATGTGGCAATGACAAGGGCAGGTCATTGATGAAGATGCTGAAGAGTAAGGGTCCTAGTATCGAGCCCTGCGGGACACCCATTGTAGTGGTGTATGAGTTTAGAGAGCACACTGTTGTATAAGACTCGTTGTGTTCTGTTTTCAGGGAATGATTTTATTAATGTGATCACTTGTGGATGAAATTTGTACACCGCAAGCTTTTGTATCAGCAACGAGTGGTCAATTGTGTCAAATGCTTTGTAAAGGTCGATTAATAATACTCCATTTATTTTTTCGCAGTTGATATTAGAATTCCAGATTTCGGTAATCTTAGTCAACAAGGATTGACAAGAGTGTTTGGGTCGAAATCGAGATTGGTTTTCATGTATAAGATTGTAGCTGTTCAGTGAAGAAAGAATATGTTTATACATGTGTCGTTCAAGAGGCTTAGTTATGACTGATAGTAGGGAAATCGGCCGGTAGTTTGTGACGACATTAATATCACCTTTTTTAGGTACTGGTACCACTAAACCTGTTTTCAGTCGTTGAGGAAACACCTTCTTTGTGAGGCACAGATTGTAAATGTAAGTGAGTGAGTCACATACAACAGGCTCTGCAATCTGAAGTATCCTCGAAGATATTCCATCATCACCGCACGATTTCTTCTGAGGTAATGATTTAATTAAAATAGAGACCTCCGAGATTGACAATAAAGGTAATTCAGGAAGGTTGGGCTTCTTTTAACCTCGATTGAACGAAATCTGAAAGAGCAGTACAATTCAGTTGCTTTTGATTTATCCCGGATGTTCGTGCGATCGACGAGAAGAACTGGCAAAATTCATCAGCATTAATGTTTGTAGCTTGCTGTCGGAGGTTATGCCAGCGTACATTTGTGAGAAGGTTAATAGCGCTCCAGATTTTAGATGAGCTACGGCCGTCGTCAATAATGGATCTGAGGCGCTGTCTTTTAGATTTCCTTAAAATGTACTGCGCTATGTTTCTATATTTTCTATAGCTTGCATGGTCTCCAGTCTTCTTGAAATAGTCTCGCTGTTGTCTAGTTTTCAGGTATTCCAAAGTTATCCATGGAGGCATAATTCTTGACTTGACACGTTTTATACGCACAGGAGCATATTTGTTAAGAACTGAAGTGAATGCTGTCAGCCATATTTCTAGGGCTTCAGTTTGGTCAGATACTCCATAGACATTATCAAAAGGTGTCGCTAAGAGATCAGACAAGAACTTGGAGCTATCAAAGTTCTTGAATATTCGTGCTTGCACAACCTGCTGACAGAGTTTAGGAATTCGAACTCCCTTTTTGGTCCAGGTGCAACATATGGGGTAGTGATCGCTTTGACCACATACGGGAACGCAGACTTCAATGATGTGAGCAGTGTTAGTAACATCAGATGATCTATGCAGGTTGATGACTTGTCTGTGACACGGGTTGGTAGCGATATCAACTGGTTCAGGTTGTACAGGGCATACAAATTATCCCAATTAACGATTCGCTTCAAGGCATCAATATTGAAGTCTCCCATTATTAATAGTTCCAAAGAAGTTATCCAGACTTTGTCCATCATGTCCGAGTACTGATCTAGCCATTCTATTCTGGCATCCGGATTGCGGTATATAAAGCCAATTAATATAGAGGCAGTGTGTGGGAGTCGGACTTCCAGCCACATGCATTCAACTTCAGGACATTCGAGATCAACGCGTCTTATAGCTTTGATGCTTGTGTGCACATAGGCAGCCACACCAGTTTCAAACCTAATTGATGGATCCCGACAGAAAATTTCATAATTTGCAATTTGCAGTTCTTGGTTAGAAATGTGTTCATTAAGTCTAGTTTCTGTTACACCAAAAATATGAAAGTATGCATTGTTATTATAGAGTATGGAAGTAATTTCAGCCAATTTACTCACATTGTAGAGATGACAAACATTCAGATGTCCCAATCTGAGTCCCTGACGATTTGGATATTCCGTTGTGATTGTGGGAGCCATATTTTGTGAAATTGATGATCCCTTAAATGTCATTGATAACAGGGCTGTTGAAAGTATAAATGTGGTAGATTAGGACGTAAAGGATGATGCATGGGGTAGAATGAGGTTGCGGGATATTCATGTGTTCTTGTTGTGGGATGGGAGTATGCTGACCAGTAGGATCTCCCGGCAGAAGGTAAATAGTCCAAGAAAGTCAAGGTCATAATTACTATCCGAGAAGCAGGTATTCACTGTTGATAGATGACTGGTTGGATTTTGAGATCCTGGTGTGTGGCCGACTCATTTGAAAGTGCGTTCTGGGTACCTGATGTTTGTTGCCAGCTTGCTGATTCCTTCAGTAGATAAGGCAATATCACCGCTGTAAAGGTGTTTTTTAGGGGCTCCTGATTTCGCAAGGAAGTACGAGGAGTGATCAATGAATTTATAGTTGTGTTTGACACCGTGCCTCTTAAGTTTAGAATTGTTGACATCAATGGATTTGCGGTAATGGGCTCTGACTGGAGGAATAATGGACGAGAAGTAGATTTTCGCATTAGGGAATAACGAATGGAATTTTGATGTGATTTGGTTTAGATCAGCTTTGGACATTTCAATACCTTTGAGCGAGTCTGATAGACCTATATGAGTAGTTGCTCTGGTGACAGTGGGATCAGACGGAAAACGTTTAAGGAGTGACAACAAATCCTGAGTGGATGCCCAGTTCTTGAAGCGAACAGTGACCGAGTCCATATCGTTTGTTAACGATTTAGATTTTTGTAATTCCTTGACTTTCTGGTCCCCGAAAATAAGGTGCTTCCTTTTATTCTGAATCCTTGTGTTGGAACCTGTGATAGGACGTGCCCGTTCTTGTTTTACCTGTGTGCTCTGATTACTGGATTTCTGATAATAACGCACGCTGTGAATTATTCGTCTTGGCGGAGAGTGCCGATTTGAAATTGTTACAGGGATTTTGCAAACATTATCTGCATTGTCTGTAATTAATTTCGGAGAATCCAAGACACTTTCTCGACTGTGATGGAGTTTTAGTTGCGTAATGGTTTGCTGGGTTTCGTTGCTAGTGTTTTTTCAGTTTTTGACACAGTTTGTCCGATTTCTCTGGTGGTGTACATAGCTCTACCGTATTCTGCTGGTTTTTTTCATAGCTACTTTTAAGTACCGTATGTTCTGCCTGAAGCTTCTCATACGACTGTCTGAGGCTGTTCAGCTCTGCTCTAAGTGAATCTATCTCAGACATAATACTTGTAAATAAATCATGATGAATGCTACTTGTAAGGGTTGTGGTGATGTTGGTACTGGACCGCTAACAACAAATTCAGTGAGTGAATGGGGATCCGCTTCTGTGATTCCATATTCTGTTTCTGCTGTAACTGTTGTTTTCAGCTCAGTTTGAGATAACGTGTCGCATTCATTAATACATGGCATATGTAGTTTTACATTTTTGTCAACAGGTGTCTGACAACGCGAAGATATGTCTGGTAAGTTGGGAAGAGCTAAGTTGGGTGAGATTGCCTGTCGACTGACTCCAGCAGTGGTTGCAGTTATCCATAGTTTGTTTAAATCTTTCTGTATCCAATTTTTCACAGCAGTCTCTGAACCCTGAATCATGATTTTAATAGAAGTGTTGTAAAAATGGAGGAAAACATCTTCAGGGGAAATAACATCTTCCACGTATGCACCGCTGTAGTGAAATTGACAGAGATACAACGGTAAAATACCTCCAAAGATAACATTTAAGGATAAAAACATAATGCGTAGGCTGCGAATAGTACATGATCGCCTAGACCGCGGGTCATCACCCTCCATAAAAATTGACTTGCTAGACAGGAGGGGAACGGAGGATCAAAAAGGAAAAATATGACTGGAACGATTGCGTGAGACTAGAAAGGCTAAGGAGACGCAATTGGGGGGGGGGGGGGAGGGGGGGGGGGGGGGGAGAAACGGAGAAAAGTCACGTTTCCCAAGTTGACATAAAAAGTAAGCAACTCGACAGAAGGGACCATAGATATGTTACGCCACAGTCATTTATTGGACGCTTTTGCGCGATACCAAGCCCTTGATTTGAATTCAGCGGCTAAAACGCAGATGTTAGGAATATTACAAAAATTAAAAAGTACTTTTTTCTTAATATTAATGTTAGGAATATAAAAATTAGCTGGCCGGATGGCCTATTCTGAGCAGTGTACTAATATGTTCTTAATTTTACAGACGGATAGATAATATTGAAGATAATGACAAAAGACAGTGTTGTTCACATCATCGACAGACTGTATTGAATCTAAAAGTGTCGCTAATTGCACAAAAAAACACGACCTTGGGACGCAGGTATTCAAATTTACTTAGTATGGAGGAGAGGGTTTTTGGGTGGTAGCTGTGTCTAAATATAACTTTTAACGACAAAATTTTGGAGGGGAGAGAAAGGTTGGTTCAAAAATCAAGTACATTTTTGTAGAAACACAAGTAGAGACGGACAGACTAACAGATAACCATCCATACTTGACTGAAGCATGACTGAAATGACTTTAGTGTAGGAAATTTGAAATTCAAAATAAACCTAGGCAGTGATTGGCCACAGACAATCATATCATTAGCGCTCAGACGCGAAAGTGGGGCCATTCTTCAATAGTTGTTCAGTGATAGACACAGATTTTAAAGTGTGGTGATTTCCATATGAAAGAAAGTGTAAGAAGTTTAGGGACGCCATACTATAGCCAGCAGCTCAGCTGAGTTTTGCTAGCAATTCTGTGTTATTTATTCATAATCTGGTAAGATTGAAATTATTTCCTTATATATTTTGAATATTGTTTCATGTTCGAGTGATTTGATACTGCCATATCGAAATCTAGCCTTACAAACAAGTAGGGATTTGCTCTAGACCCCCCGCCCAAGTCAGGGTCTAGGGACCAACAATGTACATAAACTCCAGCAAGAGTTAGGCAAGACAGATCAAGTGTTGAGAATAATGAAACATACTACCTATCCTCTTTTAGGGCAGAAAACTAATAAATATTTTTCAGAATCTATAGTCTGGGAGGATCTATCTGATGTAAACCCACCATGGTAAATGTGCTGTTTGGTCAGAGAGATCTGACCTGTCTGTATGATGTGGTTGTTGTGTCAGTGTTGTGTCCAGACGTGGGTAGAGAATAGATTTTGACACATGGCCCATACTTTGATTGCAGAGCTGTGAGTTTCTGTTGTCAACCAAGCAGTGTCTATTCAGTTGGTGACTTACTCGAGTGTATCTGTGCAGTACTTGTGACAGAGACCACCATTATTGCCCGCCGGCACGGAGAGGTGGGACCACCAGATTTCAGCACCAGAGCTACAACGACAAGATGAGTGAGCTTCTGGTCTGCTGGACATTCACCAACACCGTTTAGTTACTAATACCCCCATAAAAATTCCCACCATTTTCTGGACACTGTGTAGTCAATATAGACAGGTGTGATGAGGCCACCCCAACAGCACAAACATTAACTATCCTCCCAAGTAGATGACTACTAGAACATTTTAATAAAACTAATTAGTATAGTACATATATATGTACACTATTGCATTTATGATATAATATTCCATGCATTTTTTTTATAATCTCTAAATCCTTTTAAGTTCTGGTCAACCTAAAAAATTGATCCAGAACAAAATAAATGTAATATAATTCTATCAAAAAATTTTACACTATTGAGTTAGTTCAGTGTGTTGTAACATTTATTAATATTATTAGTCTTGTTAAATATCTGTGGGTATATCTATAACCTATTACACCACACTACATATCATAACCCTAGACACTTTACGTAGCTACATTCATTAAAAAAAATTAAGTGTGAGGTCGTAGTGGTAGCAAGAAAGGCCTTCTGACAATTCACAACTACATTTTATCTCAGGAGCCTTCACAGCTGGCCTCATACAATTACAATTAGTAATATCACCATCATACAATACCATCAAACACCACTACATAAATTGGGGTCTTGTCCGGGGATAATTAGCCCAACAGTAATATTAGGATCTCCTGGTGGGAGAAATAAAAGTAGGGAAATAAATTGTAAAATTCCCTTTAACATTAAAAGTGTCCCTGCAGATAAAAGTTGGTGAATCTTCACAGCCAGTAATAATTAATTAGTTAACTGGTTAGTTAGAATTAGTTAGACTATAGTCATAAGAAGTACTTAGTGTATTTACGGGTTAGAGATTTAGCTTGTATATTATTATATTGTCTAAAAAGTATGGCGGAGCTGGCAAAATTTAGATCAGCTGCTGTGCTCACCGCGAAGGAGATGGGAATGGATGGTCAAATTTTAATTCAATACGTAACGGCTGAATGTGATAAATATATTGAACGGGAAGAAAGGAGATTAGAAAAAGAGGCTGAAAGAAAATTAGAGGCTGAAAGGTTAGCTGAAGAGAAGAGGTTACAAATTGAGGCTGATAGAGACATTAAGAGGCTGCTGATTGAGGCAAAAGAAAAACGACAGCAAAGGGAGGCAGAAGAAAAAAGGTTGACTGCCGAAAGGGAGGCAGAAGAAAAAAAGGCCGAAAGGGAAGCAGAAGATAGAAGGTTGCAAAGGGAGCACGAATTACGACTAAGGGAGCTGGAATTACAAGGCCCGGCCCCTGAAAATGGTGCCAGCCCTTTTGCCTCAGATGCTACGCCCAGTCTGGGAGCCTCAAACTCAGCTATGGGGTTTCATTTAGACCATTTTGTTGAAAAAGACGATGACATAGAGGGGTACCTAGGACGTTTTGAGTTATTAGCTACTACATATGGGTTAGAGAGAGAGAGGTGGAGCTTAAAGCTATCACAGGGATTGAGAGGTACTTCTTATGAAGTATTTGCCAAAATGAACAGGGAAGACCAAGACAATTATGACATGTTAAAGCAGGCTTTGTTATTAAGGTACGAGAAGAATGGGGAATTTTATCGTAAGAAATTTAGAAATGCCAAACTGTTGTCTGGGGAGACATACCACCAATTCTCTGCTAGACTAGAAACCTATTTGGAGAAATGGACGGCTCTGGGGAAGACCCAAGATCTTAAAGAAATGATCATGATTGAGCAATTGAGAGAGTCCATGGCTCCAGACATGAGAAAATTTCTCATGGAACAAGGTGCAGAGAAGTTGGGGGAAATTTTAAATGTTGCTGAGAGGTATCAGGCAGCTCAGGCAGAGGTAAGTGGTGCTAAAAAGAAGCACATAGACAATTTTAAAGCTCCACAGCAATTTAATAAATTTGATAATAGAGAGCAGGGAAATAAAGGTAGGACAAACTTTGAGCGGCCAAGAAATGACTATCGCGACAGAAACTCACAGTTCAATGACCAAAAGTTCAATGAAAGAAAACCGTTGAACCAAGGAAAAAAGATGGTGTAAATGGTGCAAGAAGGATAACCATAACACCGAATTTTGTAGAAGGAAACCTTCAAACATTGCTGCAATGAAGTCGGGGACGCGAAGATTAAAGGGTAATCCTAATGGACAACAGGAACCTTATCACCCCCCAGTTTGTGAGGATGTTATTTGTAATGGGGTCACCATAAGGTGCCTTTATGATACAGGTTTAGATTATGATTCAGTTGTGAAGTCTAGCCTAGTGGACCCAAGTCAGTATACCACAGAAACAGTGGAAATACAAGGGGCGACTAAGGACATACCACTCATGACACTTCCCATCGCAAGGATAACGGTGAAAACTCGCTATGTGGAAGGAGAAATCAGAGCAGCAGTGATAGATGAACCAATCTACCCTCTGATATTGGGGTGTAGATACGTCTTCTTGGGGAATCCCGAGAAACCTGTGATCATGGCGACAGTGCAGACCAGGTCACAGAAGAAGGAGGAAGAAGGTGAACCTATAAATGCTCATCCAGAGGAGATGAGGAAGGCGCAGGCTGAGGATAGGACACTCAAGCCCTGTTTTAAAAAATTGCCCAAATGCCACACACCTCCGAGCAAGGGGGAATATTTCATGAAGAACAAACTCTTATACAGGAAGGCCGGAACTGGAACAAATGGTCACAACCAGCTGGTTCTTCCCACTTCATATAGAGATAAAGTGATGGAACTCGGGCATGCGATTCCCTTCAGTGGTCACATGGGGATCAGCGCCACAGGACAGCGTATAGCTTGTCATTACTTCTGGCCAGGGATAACGGAGGATATAAAAAGATATGTCAAATCCTGCCCAGAATGTCAAAGGGTAGCTCCAAAGCACTGGACCGCTCCTGCAACTCTAGGGGAAATGCCCATAGTGGGAACACCTTTTGAGAGGGTTGCAGTGGATATTGTAGGACCTCTCACTCGGACCAAGAGGAGGAACAGTTACATCCTTACTCTGGTGGACACTTGTTCTATGTGGGGAGAGGCGGTAGCCCTGCCATCAATTGATTCAAAACATGTAGCAGAGGCACTACTTACAATATTTACCCGATTAGGATTCCCGCATCAAATCTTGACGGATAATGGTTCTCAGTTCAAGGGGAAACTAACGGAAGAAGTTTTTAAGCTATTTCAAGCCAGGCACTTTCATTGTAGTCCGTACCATCCACAAGGGAACGGCCAGGTAGAGAGGTTCAATGGGACTCTCATTTCTATCCTGAGAAAGCTGGCACACGAAAAACCGGATCTGTGGGATCAATTCCTGCCCGCCGCATTGTTTGCGTACCGGGAGGTACCACATAGTTCAACCGGGATGGCTCCCGCAACTCTGCTATTTGGGAGGCCAATAAAAGGTCCATTAGAAGCTCTATTAAGGACCTGGACAGATGAGAAGGCGGAAGAGACTGTTACCTCATCGTATCAATATGTGAACGAACTGACCACTCGTTTGAAAGCTGGATGGAAACTGGCAAATGATAATTTGAAGCAAGCCAGGAAGAAACATGCAGCATATTTTAATAGGAAGGCAAAGGACAGGGAACTGGCAGTCGGAGAGAAGGTGCTGCTTCTACTACCGGGAAGCCAGAATAAATTACAAATTGGTTGGCAAGGTCCATATACGGTTCTAGAGAAGGTGTCTAGAACAAACTATAAAATTGACAAAAAGGGGAAGGAAAAAGTTTATCATGTAAACCTGTTAAAGAAGTATCTGGACAGACCACTCCAGGAAAGCACCCCCTTATTGACCTTGGCTATTGCAACCCAGATGCAAAAAGAACCACTCACCTCACATGAATACCCATTACATCCTTGTGAAACAGCAGCACAGGTAAAAGTCAGTAAGCACCTGACTAAAAACCAGAGGGAGAGAGTTCAACAGGTTCTGGAGGAACCTACAGATGTATTAACAGATAAACCAGGCCATACAAATTTGCTACAGTATGACATGAAACTGGTAGACTCAAACCCAATCTGTATGAGAGCCTATTCTATTCCGTTCGCGAAGGAGAAGGCATTGAAGGAAGAAATAGAGTATTTGTTGAAGGAGGGGATTATTTCGCACAGTGAATCATCTTTTAGTTCTAGTGTCGTTTTGTTGAGAAAACCGTCTGGGGAACACAGACTGTGCATAGATTACAGGAAACTGAATGCTGTCACAGAAGGACAAGTGGATCCATTACCAGACACAAAACAGTTATTTGCCAGACTGAACAAGGCAAAATACTTTTCAAAGGTGGATCTTAGTAAAGGCTATTACCAGATCCCAGTGAAGCCTGAAGTGAGACCTTATTTGGCTTTTAGCACTTCGGATGGACATTATGAATTCAATATGCTACCATTCGGACTGAAAAATGCTCCGAGTGTGTTTTCAAGGATGATGCGCAAATTGTTGGATCCCCTGAATAACCCATGTATCACGAATTTCATGGATGATATTCTCGTCGCCACAGAGACATTTGAAGAACACATTGAAGCTCTGGAGATGTTGTTTGATAGACTTCGGAAATTGAACTTAACTGCTAGGCCAACAAAATGTTGTATTGGATGCAAGGAGTTGGAATTCTTGGGACACACTGTATATCAGGGTAATATGACCCCTGATCCTAAGAATTTGGAAAAAACTGCAGAGAGCACCTAGGCCACAAACAAAAAAGGACGTGCGATCATTCGTGTCGTTATGCGGATTTTATCAGAAATACATCAAAAATTTTAACGCTATTTGTGCTCCTCTGACTGATCTGACTCGCAAGGGACTTCCAGATAAAATTATTTGGACTGCACAATGTGAACTAGCGTTCCAAGAGTTAAAGGAAAAACTCACTAGCAAGCCTATTTTCAAACTGCCTGACTTGACACAGGACTTTGTCTTAAGAACAGATGCAAGTAATGTGGGACTCGGAGGGGCTTTGTTGCAAAGATCATCTTCACCTGATGGGGAACTGAAACCAGTCGCTTATGCAAGCCGCAAATTGAATAGGGCGGAACAAGGATACTCCACAAGCGAAAAAGAATGTTTAGCGTTAATCTGGGCAATAAAGAAGTTTCAAATCTATCTGTATGGTAGGACTTTTGTGGTGGAGACGGACCATCAGCCTCTCGTGTTCTTGTCTCAGGCTAAGCATGAAAACGCAAGATTGCTGAGGTGGTCTTTGTTGCTTCAACCTTATCAGTTTAGTATCCAATATATCCCAGGCAAATTGAATGTCGGTGCAGATTTCCTCAGTCGGCACCCCTGTGATCAAAATTAGAGTAGTGGCAGACGTGAGGAGTAATTTTACCTATGTGTATCGCTGGTTTTGGAACTTGCCATAGGCATGTTTTCAAGTGGGGAGATGTGTAGTGAAATTGACAGAGATACAATGGTAAAATACCTCCAAAGATAACATTTAAGGATAAAAACATAATGCGTAGGCTGCGAATAGTACATGATCGCCTAGACCGCGGGTCATCACCCTCCATAAAAATTGACTTGCTAGACAGGAGGGGAACGGAGGATCAAAAAGGAAAAATATGACTGGAAAGATTGCGTGAGACTAGAAAGGCTAAGGAGACGCAATTGGGGGGGGGGAACGGAGAAAAGTCACGTTTCCCAAGTTGACATAAAAAGTAAGCAACTCGACAGAAGGGACCATAGATATGTTACGCCACAGTCATTTATTGGACGCTTTTGCGCGATACCAAGCCCTTGATTTGAATTCAGCGGCTAAAACGCAGATGTTAGGAATATTACAAAAATTAAAAAGTACTTTTTTCTTAATATTAATGTTAGGAATATAAAAATTAGCTGGCCGGATGGCCTATTCTGAGCAGTGAACTAATATGTTCTTAATTTTACAGACGGATAGATAATATTGAAGATAATGACAAAAGACAGTGTTGTTCACATCATCGACAGACTGTATTGAATCTAAAAGTGTCGCTAATTGCACAAAAAAACACGACCTTGGGACGCAGGTGTTCAATTTTACTTAGTATGGAGGAGAGGGTTTTTGGGTGGTAGCTGTGTCTAAATATAACTTTTAACGACAAAATTTTGGAGGGGAGAGAAAGGTTGGTTCAAAAATCAAGTACATTTTTGTAGAAACACAAGTAGAGACGGACAGACTAACAGATAACCATCCATACTTGACTGAAGCATGACTGACATGACTTTAGTGTAGGAAATTTGAAATTCAAATAAACCTAGGCAGTGATTGGCCACAGACAATCATATCATTAGCGCTCAGACGCGAAAGTGGGGCCATTCTTCAATAGTTGTTCAGTGATAGACACAGATTTTAAAGTGTGGTGATTTCCATATGAAAGAAAGTGTAAGAAGTTTAGGGACGCCATACTATAGCCAGCAGCTCAGCTGAGTTTTGCTAGCAATTCTGTGTTATTTATTCATAATCTGGTAAGATTGAAATTATTTCCTTATATATTTTGAATATTGTTTTATGTTCGAGTGATTTGATACTGCCATATCGAAATCTAGCCTTACAAACAAGTAGGGATTTGCTCTAGACCCCCCCGCCCAAGTCAGGGTCTAGGGACCAACAATGTACATAAACTCCAGCAAGAGTTAGGCAAGACAGATCAAGTGTTGAGAATAATGAAACATACTACCTATCCTCTTTTAGGGCAGAAAACTAATAAATATTTTTCAGAATCTATAGTCTGGGAGGATCTATCTGATGTAAACCACCATGGTAAATGTGCTGTTTGGTCAGAGAGATCTGACCTGTCTGTATGATGTGGTTGTTGTGTCAGTGTTGTGTCCAGACGTGGGTAGAGAATAGATTTTGACACATGGCCCATACTTTGATTGCAGAGCTGTGAGTTTCTGTTGTCAACCAAGCAGTGTCTATTCAGTTGGTGACTTACTCGAGTGTATCTGTGCAGTACTTGTGACAGAGACCACCATTATTGCCCGCCGGCACGGAGAGGTGGGACCACCAGATTTCAGCACCAGAGCTACAACGACAAGATGAGTGAGCCTCTGGTCTGCTGGACATTCACCAACACCGTTTAGTTACTAATACCCCCATAAAAATTCCCACCATTTTCTGGACACTGTGTAGTCAATATAGACAGGTGTGATGAGGCCACCCCAACAGCACAAACATTAACTATCCTCCCAAGTAGATGACTACTAGAACATTTTAATAAAACTAACTAGTATAGTACATATATATGTACACTATTGCATTTATGATATAATATTCCATGCATTTTTTTTTATAATCTCTAAATCCTTTTAAGTTCTGGTCAACCTAAAAAATTGATCCAGAACAAAATAAATGTAATATAATTCTATCAAAAATTTTACACTATTGAGTTAGTTCAGTGTGTTGTAACATTTATTAATATTATTAGTCTTGTTAAATATCTGTGGGTATATCTATAACCTATTACACCACACTACATATCATAACCCTAGACACTTTACGTAGCTACATTCATTAAAAAAAATTAAGTGTGAGGTCGTAGTGGTAGCAAGAAAGGCCTTCTGACAATTCACAACTACATTTTATCTCAGGAGCCTTCACAGCTGGCCTCATACAATTACAATTAGTAATATCACCATCATACAATACCATCAAACACCACTACAACCGCTAGCATCTGTTCTTGATTCAATATGTGCATTTGATTTATAGTACAGCTTTGAAATACTTCTCAGTGCCTCATACTCAAGCAATGTGGAGAAATTTAGTATGGCACACTGCCTGTTGTTTTTATAAGTTATATTCAATGAAAGCGTGTACAGGGTGTTATCTTTAGTGATCTTTGTCTTTTTCTTCACCGCTCTTGTCACGTTTAATGTGTAATTTTTTTGTTTTTTTGGTTTTAGGACGAATAGTGGTGACCGAGCTCACGTTGCCATTGTTCCTGATAATTAGCTATAATAACACTGAAGCGAGTTGTAAGAAATCAAGTAGATTAGCTTCTGAAGGCCAGTTTGGTCCCCTGTTTGTTACCTTCGACATCTTGCTGGTTTTTAATTGACGGAAGTTGCGTTAATCACTTTTATTTCACGTCACCATATTCTTGCACAAAAATAGCCAAGATGGCTGATGGGATCGCTGAAATGATTTGTGAATTTAAAAGTCCTCGCTCGAAGCAAATACACACAAGGTATCTACATATTCAGGTTGAAACAGTCAATTTCGTCAAACATAAAGATGTTGGCACGAACTGTTCAAATTATATAAACGAAAACATCAAATTACTTCATCGAATCTAACGCTCGAAAAACAATGTCCGACATATTGGACAGGAACCGGAAGCAGTAAATACTGTCAGAGGTGGGAAATCTAAAGTGAAGAGCACTGAATGAATTATAGGATGGCACAGGTAAATGTGACGTTCTAGGTTATTCTGTCACAAATCCTACAGTGGGAAAATTTTAGAGACTCGTGGACAGTGTAGATTTATCATCAGTGTGGTAACACTTATTTGATCCAATTCTTCTTTCACTGGAGAGAGACCCTGTGGCAGTTGCAACCCAGGTTCTATGCTTGTGAAGTTGTTCGTTATGTACTGATCCTGTTGTATGTACGTTCTTAATTAAACAAATGATGAAAGTGACCTGTCTTTGTTCTTGGGTACGCTTATCTGTTACGTTAACTATTGGGCTTGTCTTTCTAATGTGACTGCTGCGTGACACCCAATGACCAGACAACTATGATGACTGCAATGACTGATCGACTCCGTGGCTGACAACAAAATTCCTTTACTGTTGAAAATAACATTTTTACAGTTGGCCATCTCCGTGCCTGATTATAAAGGTAGTAAGAATACACATGCTTTCAACGTTGACACTTTCATACAGCATGTAATTTACTGGTCAGGAGCTAGTTGATTAACGCTTGACCTCTGCTTACTACTGTAACCCTGTTTACTATTCTATACTTGTTAATGGGCTGTTCTCAATATATTCAAATTGGCTTCGAAATATTAGCTGGGTCACCACCAGTGCTGAAAACATATTCTTAACCACTAGAACTGATCTTAAAAAAAAAATAAAGAGAGCTCTCTCGTCAGCGCACAGATTTATAAACTGCTTGTGACGTATGAACCAAGTACCCCTATTCAATAATTATCCCTCGTTATTCTAATCCCAGTTATCTCCCTTTCCCATTACAACCCCCCAATGTGGTATGTTGTTAGCAGACTAAATCGTTTCAGCTATCTATAGTATTTCTTTATTTTCATGTTTTCCTGAAATATTGATTAACAGTCAGTGAAGATAACGATATCCGAGAGCAGTTCCTCGTGCCAAAAAAGTCTTAGCGCTTCTAGCTTTGTCACCACCTTGTCGAGAGTTAAGCCCTTAGTCTGCAGGTACTGCTGTGTAAGATTAACTTCCTGAAGTACATCACACCTGAAGTACAGGTAGCTGGGCATACGAAAAATGTTTTTGGTTATAACTAACTAAAGGGATATTTTTATAAAAAATTAAAATTTCTGCTGAAACACTGCACACAAATTTTATAGTCATTTTGGTGTCACCCCCTCAGCTGATCACCCCCTCAGATGGTGTTACCGGTGTACGGTCCGCCTCCCCCTAGTGACGCCTCTGCTTCTAGCTGCGTCATGCTCTTTAGGTCATATTTAGATGAAACCAATTTTCAGTTATCAGCACAATGTTTTAGAGTACAAAGATTAAGATATCAGCAGGTAATTCAAAGTCAATAATAGCATTAACATTTAAATATTACAGCAGTTTACACAACACCAAAATATGTGTAATTCAGCGATTAATATAAGTTTAACAGACAACAAACCCAGTATTACGGATCTGAGCTTATTACTTAGAGTTTCCTCACAACCAGGTCAGCTTTGCTTTTCTCAGCTATGTGCTGTGGCTATGTGGCTTCGACAAGCGTGTGTCAGTCCGCTGGAAACCTTTCAGCTATGAGTGAAATATTGAGAATTCAGACCTTTTTATTAAAATCTAAAATTTTGCCCCGTTTTGGCGAGGCGCGTTCCGTTCAACCTAGTAGGTTATATTAGGGCGCATGTCCAAATATAAAAGACCATTAGGTCTGGAAGCTTACTAAAGGATTGAATCTGAGCGGGCTTACATACCCAACCTAAATCTAACCTTTTCCATCTAGGAGGTCCGCGCTTGATTTAACTTTGCCGCTGACAGCTTTTTTGTGGGATTTTGAGGCTGTTGTGCTAATTTTTAGACAAACTCCTGGTGTCCTCGTCAATTACCAAAGATAATGATTTTCAACTGACATAATTATATGTATTTGCAGTTGCTGTTCAATTCCCAACAAGGATTATCTCGTTCTGAGCATTAATTATGAAATCAAATGAGAAGTCAGTCTTGCTGTAAGGCTCAGAGACATGGCATGTCTCAAAGAGTATCACCTCCAAGCTACAGACATTTGTAAATAGATGTCTCCGATAATTAATATACAACCTAGTTTAACTCGGGCGTTGGCGTAGCTGACGAGTCCTGTTTAGGGCTTTATGCTAGCAAATAGATAATGTTAGTCCTTTTCAGGACTTAGTATCGATCAACGCTGATCGGGTTAGTAGTCAACAAAGTTGACTTTTTTGTTAGATGGTAATGCGCTCTGATATAACCAAATAGGTTGAAAGAAACGCGCCTCGCCAGAAGAAGGCAAAAACCGAAGTAAAGAAAAAAAATCAGACGCTTCTGAGCTGAAGCAAAACAGGCTGCAGTGTGGGTGATTAAAAGGCCACCTCGTAAATTTGCCTGACAGTAGCATTATGCTACCTGTTCAGGGAAATAAAAATCTTGGAAATCAACACCTGATTAATGATGGGTAGTGCCTGTAATGGAAGAACTAGATAAGTAGTAGTTACCTTGAAGAAACAAAATCCAGAAGATGACAAAGGCATTTCTATAATATTGAGCCTGTTGTTTTGTAAATACATATCCGCAAACCTTACAAACCTTATATTTTAAATTAATAAAAGTACAGATACAGTTGAACTGATTTTGTTAAAATTCAGTTTCTGTTCGAAATTTTGTTCTTGTGTGGAAATTAAGGGAATTAATATTTTTCATTGGTAGGGATATATAACGAGCTACATTTCACATCAACTATTAATAGAGACACCCTTGGAGAATAAGATAGGTCTAGCGAGAAGGTGACTTACTTCACAGCTCTCTTCTACAGCTACCATCTAGACTTATAGTTAACTACCTGACTTTTCCTGTGTTATACCTACATCTTGTTCACCAGTTCTTTTCTCAATTTCTGAGAACCATGTCTATTACTTTCCATCCAACATTCATCTCCCAAAAGAGGAAACAAATGCGGGTGAGAAAAAAAAGAATTAAATTTTGGCTGCCAAGAAATAGAGCTTTGCAAGAGGGCACAAGTTATAGAGGAATAATATAATTGTCAGTGGCAGGAAACAAATTAAAAAGTATCATCCTTGATAGATTAAAACAATCCATAGATACATAACAAAGATAAAGCACTTTTCTCGACAAAACGGATTCAGCACTGACCAAGATAATAAACATAAAAATATAAAGACATAAGTACAGAAATCTTCATGTTGGACTTAAAAAAAATAAACAAATCAACATTTCTCTTCCTCCTGGCTATAAACTAGGTTATATATAAATCAAGATCCTCTTGCTGCTCAACAAATGTTTATTGTATTCCATTTTTTGTGTCCTTCTGCTATTTGTTCATTAGCCAGTTCATAACCAGAAAGAAGATTATTGATGAGAGCAGACATCCATGTCTGACGCTGATTTTGCTTTGGAAAATGTTGTAAAATTTGGCTTTGTGGACAATTTCTTCTTGATAAAGGTCTTGAAAAATTTTAATAAATTATTCAGGAATTCTATTTTTTTTTTTTTACAGTAATTTCCTCTCATAGCTGTTGATAACACATTAGCAACTGTAATGCCAGGTTAGTGACTTGTTGGTATTTCTTACATAGATTTATATCAATCGTTAGATTCTTTGCAGTATTACAATACGCGTCAAAGACGAAAGGATGCGTACTATTTTACGACGTGTTCGACTGCTAGAGTATTCTTCACGGCCATTATTTAATGATACCTAACCATATTTCCTGCAGATTCATGGTACTTGAGTTCTACACTGACTCTGACACAAGAGCGAAAATGGCTGAATACGGTGCCCATCCTTTTAACTTAGACATGGTAGGGGGTTTAACAGTTCCTCTCTCGGCCAAACAGATTATGAGTCTAATCGCTCCGGAATACACAAACAAACCTGCCTCCTACTGGCCTACTTTTGTGGTAAGAAAGTTGTCCTTTTATGTACCTTTGAAAATGCATGCACTCCTTATAGCAAGCTTATAGTTATCATAAAATATTAACGTGTACGAGCAGCACATAGTTGTCCAGACTGGTAATGGTTACTGTTGTTTGGCGACCAGGTTTTAATGGTTCAAAAAAAAAAAAAAAAAAAAAATTTCGTCACATACCAGTCGCACATCTCTTCAAGCTACAGAAAATGGAACTTGATGATTGTAATACTACTACTCCTACTGCTACTACTACTACTACTACTACTACTACTACTACTCCTACTGCTACTACTACTACTACTACTAATACTACTATTACTACTACTACTAATAATAATAATAATAATAGCCACATTCACCACCACTGACTATGGGAATGCGCCCCTTAGTTGGTAGCCCTCAGCTGCTTTTTTACGGCGTGTTCTTTTTTCTCCTGTTTGTTGTGAGGGCTTCTTTTTGCCCAATTTGAGGTGGCGCCGTAGGCAGCTATGCCACTTGATGCGATCGGCAGCTTCATCCTCCTAGAATGCTGGATTTATGTCCAGTGCCTTCATGTCGCTCTTACACATATCTTTGAACCTCAGCTGTGGTCTCCAGGCTGTTCTTTTGCCATATGCCATTTCTCCATAGAAAATATTTTGGCGATGTGACCATCCTCCATGCGGCACACATGGCCAAGCCTGCGTAGTATGCGCTGTGTAAGCAGTATATCATCATCATCAGTTGCCATCTCCACAACGAAGGTTGGCTGTAATGGATCTCCAACGTTTTCTGTCTCTTGTCTTGGTGGTGCACTCTGATAGACTCTTTCCTGTCCATCTCTTGATGTTATCTTCCCACTTATAGCGCTGTCTTCCCCTTGCACGTTTGCCTTAAACTCTCCCTTCTGTTATGGTCTTCTGCAAGGTGTTATGCCTTTTTATGTGGCCAAAGTATTTTAGCTGCCGAACTTTGACCTCCCTCATTAGTCTCTTTTCATACCTAGATTTTCTAGGACCTCCTTATTTGTTTTCATCTCTTTCCATGAGATACGCTCCATTCTTCTATATATCCACATATACAAGCAGTATATGCATGCTTTGAAGACCAGCAGATAACGGCATTTCGACATTTGTCACTTTTGTTCCATTAAATGCCAATGTCACGAGAGGGTCGATTGTTATAGAAATTATAAAGTATCATGGACACAAAGTTGTATCAGGTGATACCAGGATAGTGCCAGATAAGATACTGGTCTTATAAGTAATACCCCCTTCTCTGAAAAGAGTAATGGTGTATGGACATCAACGGTAGGATCAAGCTGTATAAGTTCCTAGAGAAGATGGTAATGTATTACTCTAAGTTCCTACATGTTCTTCTCCAGATCCTCCTCTGTTAATATTATTAGCTCTGCTAGGGGTATTAACAAAACTATCTACCAACAAGAACTGTAACTTAACTTAAATAATTTAAGTAAGTCTGCTGGTAAATATTTACAATTTATTTTTACAAGTTTTCTTTTCTGTTAGAAAATCTTTCAAGAAACTCAAAATTTAATTACAACATTAAATAAATAAAACATTTGAAATTTGTTCAAGAGTATCAAAAGTCTCTAACTTTGTAGAAATTTCTTATCTCTTGGTTGAACTCACTCTGGTTGTAGAATATTTATATCTTAAGACCCATCTTATTTCACAGTTATTGCATGATTGTTTATACTGGCTCTAACCATGCCAAAACAGATGTCATCATTTGATATTACTGTCTTTAATAGTGTTTTGACTGGGGTACTCTGAACAGTAGCCTTGTTTGGCCACTTATCTGGTGAATTGAAGCCTGTCACACTTCTGACATGGAAGGAAAGGTCAAATGAAATTCCTCCAGGCAGTGGATACTTGTGACTGTCCCTATGAACATCAAGGGCGCTCGCACCACTAGTTCCTGCAGTAGTGGCTAACTCTTTAACGTTACTTGGATGACAGGATATAACCTGAAACATATTTGATTAACCACTATATTGTCTATCCCTATCCCTCTATTTCAGATGTAGGGGATGAGAGACAGTTTCAGACAGTGTGCAAGTAGACGCACAGGGCATAATATATCAGTAACAACACAATCCAGGTCACTGTGAATACAATTTTTCTCCAAATCCTTAGTTAGAGCCAGTTGTCCATGATTCGCCTCCATACAATTATTAGGTCTTGTGTAAAATACTAAGTAATAGCTTAAACAATACAGTAATGTAATTCCTTTCATCATTTCCTTTGTTCCTGATGTGTGTTTCATTCCTTCAAGAAATAATTCTTTAAATACTTTTCTAAAACCATGGACACCCTTTCTGCTTCCATTCTTAATTTATTTGAATATACACAGGCTTGATTTAGCCTCCAGAAATTACACAGTAGTTTGAAACACATTACACACTTCCTAACGCACAAGTTAATTAATTAGCTAGAATATATATATATCTTTATATATATATATACATACATACATACATACATACATACATACATACATACATACATACATACATACATACATACATACATACATACATACATACATACATACATACATACATACATACATACATACATACATACATACATACATACATACATACATACATACATACATACATACATACATACATACATACATACATACATACATACATACATACATACATACATAAATACATACATACATACATACATACATACATACATACATACATACATACATACATACATACATACATACATACATACATACATACATACATACATACATACATACATACATACATACATACATACATACATACATACATACATACATACATACATACATACATACATACATACATACATACATACATACATACATACATACATACATACATACATACATACATACATACATACATACATACATACATACATACATACATACATACATACATACATACATACATACATACATACATACATACATACATACATACATACATACATACATACATACATACATACATACATACATACATACATACATACATACATACATACATACATACATACATACATACATACATACATACATACATACATACATACATACATACATACATACATACATACATACATACATACATACATACATACATACATACATACATACATACATACATACATACATACATACATACATACATACATACATACATACATACATACATACATACATACATACATACATACATACATACATACATACATACATACATACATACATACATACTAATACATACATACATACATACATACATACATACATACATACATACATACATACATACATACATACATACATACATACATACATACATACATACATACATACATACATACATACATACATACATACATACATACATACATACATACAACATACATACATACATACATACATACATACATACATACATACATACATACATACATACATACATACATACATACATACATACATACATACATACATACATACATACATACATACATACATACATACATACATACATACATACATACATACATACATACATACATACATACATACATACATACATACATACATACATACATACATACATACATACATACATACATACATACATACATACATACATACATACATACATACATACATACATACATACATACATACATACATACATACATACATACATACATACATACATACATACATACATACATACATACATACATACATACATACATACATACATACATACATACATACATACATACATACATACATACATACATACATACATACATACATACATACATACATACATACATACATACATACATACATACATACATACATACATACATACATACATACATACATACATACATACATACATACATACATACATACATACATACATACATACATACATACATACATACATACATACATACATACATACATACATACATACATACATACATACATACATACATACATACATACATACATACATACATACATACATACATACATACATACATACATACATACATACATACATACATACATACATACTTACATACATACATACATACATACATACATACATACATACATACATACATACATACATACATACATACATACATACATACATACATACATACATACATACATACATACATACATACATACATACATACATACATACATACATACATACATACATACATACATACATACATACATACATACATACATACATACATACATACACATACATACATACATACATACATACATACATACATACATACATACATACATACATACATACATACATACATACATACATACATACATACATACATACATACATACATACATACATACATACATACATACATACATACATACATTACATACATACATACATACATACATACATACATACATACATACATACATACATACATACATACATACATACATACATACATACATACATACATACATACATACATACATACATACATACATACATACATACATACATACATACATACATACATACATACATACATACATACATACATACATACATACATACATACACACATACACACATACACACATACATACATACACACATACACACATACACACATACACACATACACACACACACACACACACACACACACACACACACACACACACACACACACACACACACACACACACACACACACACACACACACACACACACACACACACACACACACACACACACACACACACACACACACACACACACACACACACACACACACACACACACACACACACACACACACACACACACACACACACACACACACACACACACACACACACACACACACACACACACACATACACACATACACACATACACACATACATACATACACACATACACACATACACACATACACACATACACATACGTATATATATATATATATATATATATATATATATATATATATATACTGCTCAAAAAAAGTTAAAGGCCACTTTCAATTTTTAAGTCATTTCAACTAAGCTGTTTTTTTTAAATACCTGAACACTCAGTCAAAAAAGTTTTGCTGCATTTTGTTGCATGCTTAAACAATGTTTGTTAATCTGACAATAAATCAAATCTGTGTTACGTGTGTGTACCTCCAAGGTCTGATAAAATTGCTGAAATTTGCTTTTCACGTGCAAGTCGTGACTATAGTGAACACATGTCACCCACTTTTCGGAAGGAACATGCAATGGGTATGTTTGTAACATTTACCATTTTAGCCAAGGCTCAGCGTGTCTTGCTGTCTTGTGGTAGACCTTGGAGTCCTGACCAGCGTTGTTCTGCGACACTGCCGGTTGCATTATAACGATCACGCAGAGTTTGTATGACAGAGTGGGCAACTCCTAATCTCCTAGCAACTTCTCGCTGCCCTACATCATCCTGCAGCCATGCCATCGCTCTCCATCTGTCAACATTGGTCAAGCGTCTTCGCTGAGCTATGGCTAAAATGGTAAATGTTACAAACATACCCATTGCATGTTCCTTCCGAAAAGTGGGTGACATGTGTTCACTATAGTCACGACTTGCACGTGAAAAGCAAATTTCAGCAATTTTATCAACAGGCTTTGCCATAGGAAGCATATTCAAACATGCATTATTTCACTTTCCACCACGTACATTTGATTGACCTTGGAGGTACACACACGTAACACAAATTTGATTTAATGTCAGATTAACAAACATTGTTTAAGCATGCAACAAAATGCAGCAAAACTTTTTTGACTGAGTGTTCAGTTTAAAAAAAAACAGCTTAGTTGAAATGACCTAAAAATTGAAAGTGGCCTTTAACTTTTTTTGAGCAGTATATATATATATATATATATATATATATATATATATATATATTTTTTTTTTTTTTTTTTTTTTTTTTTTTTTTTTTTTTTTAACCAGCGGCACTTGGGCTTTCAGCCCTTCGGCCCAATGACATATCATTGCGAGGCTGGGGAACCTGAGGACTTTCCTTCCAACCCGGTCAGGAGCTTCGCTCCTTCCCATCCACAGAGGGTTTATCACAGGAGCCGTCAGGCTATTCAGTCAAATTTCCGGCCGTAAACATTTCTTCAAACGCCGACGCCCGGGTTTGAACCATGAACACCTGGTCGCCAGTACAACGCCGAAGCCATTACACCAGCGCGGCTCCCATATATATATATATATATATATATATATATATATATATATATATATATATATATATATATATATATATATATATATATATATATATA
Organism: Oreohelix idahoensis; assembly: GCA_024509875.1. NCBI lineage: Eukaryota > Metazoa > Mollusca > Gastropoda > Stylommatophora > Oreohelicidae > Oreohelix > Oreohelix idahoensis. The sequence goes on from JAMPIV010003838.1 coordinate 327,145, forward strand.
TATATATATATATATATATATATATATATATACTTTCTTACCCTCAAGTACATACAGTCGAGCTGTTAATGGTCACTCAGTCTGCTCTCAGATGCAGAAGGCAAAGAAGTCTCTCTCTGACAGAACTGGCGCTTTTCGCTGTATTTGAAATTTTATTATGGCCTGCTTTCCATTTAGGGCACGTCCTATATATAGGCCAAGGCCGAACGACAGAGGGAGCTTTACTGCTAAAGTGTGTTTGCGTTCCGAAATACAGGCATACATTTGTCCAGATGTTTAAATATGAAAAACTAGTAATCTACATATCCTCCTTATTTCTGGACCGATTTCCTTCATCTTAGGCTTAAATTGCGCCCTGGATTATTCTTTTTCTTTCTAGATTATTGTCTTTTGTTATCATACTTCCATATTTTCCTAGGCATAGCTTAAGGTAGTAGGCTACCCACAAAAGATTAAAAAAAATAAAAATCCAACAATTTTCATTTTCATGCTTTAAATCACCGTCAACATGTTCTTGTACTAAAAATAATTCATAGAAGCTTAAAGATACTCTGGTATGATAGGAATCAGTGTTTTTCTACACACACACCCTTGAGTGATTTGCATAGCAACCAATGTTTATAGTTGGTTACCATGGGAATAATGACCCAACATGAAGGTGCGTAATTGTAAAACTGTGAAATTATAATTATACTGAGGCAACAGGAAAAAGATATTTATAACTTTTCCAAGGGGAATCACTCAATGATTTCTTATGAATTTTTCAAAAGTGTGTGTCTAGAAAGCTTTGATCGTAAATTTCAGCATTTGTTACATGCATTGTGCATTTTCACCCACATCAACTCTATTTATTGCTAGTTTTATACTGATTCTGTATAATAGTAGTTAGCAGAGCTTCTTTTATTCACAATGGGAAATAAGACAAAGTAAGTTCCTTGGAAATAGGTACACCAACAAACCGTTGCCTGAATATGAGACACATATTGTCGATAGTGACAGTATAAAGCCTCTGTGCTCCTCAGCAAAGAAAATAAAGGTCCAAGAAAGTGAAGGACAAGCTAAAAATGACAACAGAGGAAATGTGTTTATCCTTATGGATGTAATACTGCTGTTTGGGTTTGTATGCGCTAACTTTAGATGTGACAAATGTTATCAGTACTCACTGACCTGTGAGATCGTCGAAGAGACTCGGGATGGCTTTTGTCATGAAATCAGTATCAAGTGCACAAACTGTGTCGAATGGAATGCCAATTTCAATACTTCTGATATTTCATCTCCAGCTACTCACAAACACAAAGAAGTAAATGTGCGAATGGTGGCATTTTTGCTTTCTATTGGGAAAGGCCACAGTGCATTGCAGAATTTTTCAATATACATGAACACAAGTCAACCAATGGCAAAGAAATCTTACAGGAGAACGCTGCACAGGATCTATTCAGCAAGTAAAGACATTGCAATGGAAAGACCCTGAGAGCACTGAAAAGTGGATTCATAGACACTGCAGCTGCAGTAGAAGGAGACCATTATTCAATAGGAGCTCATTAAACTTCATTTTGTGAGTTCTTTTTCTGTTTTTCTTTGTTTTCTCGGAATTGTCTTTTTAGCATAATTGGTGATCTTTGAAACAAGATATCTCTGGATCTATACATTCAATTGACATGAAAATTAACACAGTTGGTTGTCATATAATCTTACAGATTCTGACCTAAAATGGATACAATTGAATTCAAAGTTTTAGTTTTATGACCATCATGCATATATAATGAGGCACAAATATCAAACATTCCAGAAATATAAATTTTGAAAATTCATTAAAAATTAACCTTTCTGTCAATCTCTGTCATTTTAGTTCATGACCTCACGCTATATATAATGATTCAATTTGCCAAGTTTCAGTCAGATCCTTGAACAAATAACATAGTTATGATGTTTTGAAAAAGGTGTATAATTTATTCACTACGGCGGCCATATTGGATAGCTAATTTGCATAATTAATGAGGTCATTATGTGGACAAAAAATTTAAGTCCATACTAACACTATACCCATGGTTGTTTGATTCTGAAAGGAAAATTTGAGTTTTTTACCCTATCAAGGTAGCCTACTACCTTAAACAACAAAATTTTTGACTTGCCTGATGTCTCGATGCATTCCACTCGAGATTTTTCCATTATTATATCACTTCCCGTGGAAATCTTTGCACACGCTATTAAATGAACATTCCTATTTGTGAATTCTTGACCTCTGCCATGCTGTTCTTCGCTCGTAAGTCTGTAGCTTACCTCCAATTGATTCAAGGTTACACGGATTTGAGCTCGCCATTGTTAGGCTAGTACGTTTGTAAACACTATACATGAAGGTGCGATTCCATTGGTCCGTCTATCATACAGTTTTTATAAAGTATGGCGTACCGTTTGGTTAGAATGACGTGTTGTGAATCAGACTTAACGACAGCCAAGAATATGGCGTAGACACCAAAATTAGCATGTACTGAGCCTTCTTTCTTGTTTAATATTGTCACGGATTGCCTCCCCTGCTTTGCAGTAGTGGTCCAACAGTTACTAAAACTCAAGAGTATCTAATATTGGCTTCCAAGTTATCTACCTGCGCGCAAGATTACTCTTGGCAGATATGTAGATAGAAGATTAATGACACTTCTACCTGAAGGGAGGGTTCACAAGATATTTCCAGAAGTCACGAACAATGTTGCCTTGGGCTGAACAATTGTTAACGCATTATATCTGGACTGTCGACTTTTGTGAAGGATTTAAGCAATGGTTAGCCCGTTCAAGCCCCCAGTTGGTGTAATCCAACGAAATCCCTCTTATAAGGTATAGCTGTGTTTAGAGGTAAGTATATGTCTATATATATATATATAACATATTCTGGTTCATACGTTTGCTTTCATACTTATAACTGAATCAACTATTATTGTTTAGTTTTAAAACAACAGGTAACAAATTTAATAGTGAATTAGTCTTTAACAGGTTAATATAAATATGGAAAGATTAGTGGAATTTTGATGGATATAAAGTTCTCGTAATTGAGACGTAGGTGGGAATTTAACCTTATACTTAAAGTTTATCTGAAATGTCCTTTTTGCTGGTGCCTTTTAGTTAGCACTTAGCTTATATGAGTGAGTCCTGCCGCCTAGGTTTTCGTCACGTTGTTCTGGTGATGAATGTACTTCTCTCACACGAGTGGCGTAGTAACTTCAGTACTTCATACAGTCTGATAGCTTGTAACCACGTACCCAAATTTTGGGAATACACAATCTCCCTGCACAGGATTCAGATGGACACGAGCAATTTCGGTGCATATGCTCTCGAATAAATTTCGTCTGAGAAATTCCTCTTATGACAGTGTTCTGTGATACACTTGGCCTGGGAAACCAGTAATTCCTCTTCGACGGGTTTTCTGCTATACACTTGGTCTGGGATATTATTTCTCTTATGACTGATCATCCAATCCCTACGTTTCATGTCTTGTATTTATAAAGTCCTGGTACCTGAAATTTTACAGTTTGTGTATTTAAATATGCCGGTCTACTCTTAAGGTTTCAGAATTGTCCAAATACGGTCGATCTGTCACTCTTGATATAGGTATTCTAGGTCCGATCCTTCTCTTTCTGGCTTCTTGGGAGTTGCTCGGTTGAAGTTGTGAAGCTGTCTGTTCTGTGCCTCTGAGTTCACTAGATTATATCTCTCATTTTCAGTTCAAATCACAGATAGTGTTTCCGCCGAATATTCCAATAGAATTCATTGTATATTCCGGCATCTCACTTCAAACCAATTAAATCACTCTAGCACTGTTTGGGTGGGGAAGTTTTAATTCAAAATATCCCCCGCGTGTTTAAAATATTAATTTTAATATTCCACGCGTGATCTCTGTCTAATCGTGCGTTAATATTTCCGCCCAGATGTCTACTCTGCCATCTTATTTGCAATCATGATACAAAGATGGCTCAGATGAGATGATTATCCAATTATCGCCTTTATCTACGTGCCTCCGCCAGACAGATGTCTGGTCAGACAATGTTGTCTTCTTTCATCGTACGCACAATACAAGCTTGTGTCAACACGGTCATCAGCTTATCACTAGGTTCAAATGTTGAACCGCCGCGTTTCAAAGGGTGGTTAATGTGGTGAGTTGGGACTTAATTCTAGTATAAAGTACGTAGTGTACTGACTGAGATCAGCTGTGAAGTTATCTGAAGTTAATAGGTTTGGTGTGTAATTCAGATGACCTTACTTACTGCCACATTTTTATCTCAATCAAACTAATTCTTAATCAATATGAATGTTGGCTTGGTTAAGTGTCTAGGGTAATGCAAAAGTGAGTGTGTGGAATAACCTCAATACAAAACATATACCAACAAATATTAACTTCTAAGATAAAATCAACTAACTCCAGCGGTTAAGTTTTAAAATGAAAAATTTTCTGTTAAGCTTTATTGGTCCTGAGCCTAACTGTTCTTTTGGCCAGGACTTTAGTCATTGATAATCAGTGTGATGGAATTTTGTATATTTACAACTATGTATATGCAATTATTTACAAGCAATAGACCATGTGTCCATAATGCATGAAATCAATCTTCAACTGGGTATTTTTTTCTCTATCTAATTACTTGTTCCTTGAAGCTGGTAAGGGATATACATCATCCCAATTGTTCTCTTTATCACTCTTATGGACTCTGTTGTACTGTTTTTAGTTTTGGAGGAAAAGTTTATTCACTTGAGGAGATTGTCCTAGCAAATATGCAGTAATGATAAGTTGCTCCAGGCCAGATATCACTTATCTGTGCCTGGGATCCATAATGATTTCAGTCTATTTGGCCACACGCTTCAGGTCCTCTGGTCTGCAATCTCTCTCTTAACAGCTGTTGTCAGAGATGACTTGATCTAGTGCTGAATATTTCTGACAGCATCAGCCAAGTACCAGCAGGAAACCCCTGTCAAAGCAAGTATGATCCTGTCTTAATATCAAACTAATTCCCCCAATTTTACCTGTAAACATGCATGTAATAAAAAGAACATGGTCAGCTCATTCTGACAACCAAGCTTCTCCACTTTCATATGATGGAACCAATAGTACCAGTTTTCTTTTTCATTTTTACCTTATGGAGACAACACCTGTCATTCCAGCCATACTTCACCATGCAATAAGATACGTGTAATGTTTCAGCATGATCATCATATATATATATATATATATATATATATATATATATATATATATATATATATATATATATATATATATATATATATATATCTATATATATATATATATATTGATAGTTCTCACTTTCTCAAATGGTCCACGGTATAATACATCAACAACTAGGCCATGCCCAAGCCTGCCATGGAACCATTTAGTTACAACCTTTTGTCATGGCCTTTTCTTATACACAACCAATTTTTCAAATTAAAAAAATCAATAAAATCAATCTTACCACATAGAAAGGAAATAACACAGGTTACGACGAATAAGGCACTAGAGAATGGCACATATCTAGATCTGCCCACTGTTTCAGACTGCTTTCGGTCGATATAATTTATAAACCACAGCACAAGTCTGACATCGCTCCTGCTCTTATGAAAATCTTTTGAAACTGGCAACGAGCAGCGTACTATTTCGTTCAATTCAAATGCTTCGACCAATCGCCCAAAGCCTACTATATTTTGAATGAATTAAAAAAAATTGTATCCCATTTACTACGCGTTACTATCAACAACTAGATTCGCATAGATATTTTAGCCAATCACACCTCGGCTTGCTTTAAATTCCAGCCAATCTTTTACTCCGTACTATTTCAGCTTTCGTTCCTCTACGTGTTTTCAAAAACATCATGCCATTTTATCTAACAGATATGACCAGACCATGCCAGTTTCCCTAGGTTTTATACCAATATTTTAGTATCTAATGGACCATTTTGATAATTTATTATATATTCCAAGTCCACTAGTCTTAAGGTACCCAATTATATGATTATCATGAGAACAAATAGCCCATTTAAAATTCTTGTCTTTTATCGATCTCAGTTGTTTATTTTTAACTTCCACTGTCCGTCTGAAAAAAAGTTAGTGCATGTGGCCTTACACGCGTGATAGTAGTAATTGTATATCGCGTTACGCTTGTTGGGGGTGGCATTAATAGCGAGACGCGTGTTTAGTGTTGCATGCGTTCCTGATTTTCAGCCCTCCCTTCTTTCCATCCTACATCCATCTGTCCATTCGTAGTGTAATTAATTTAGGTCATACGCAGTGTGCCTCTCAATGTTTTTTCTTAGAAATGCAATACCCGTTTTAATGTGTTGTGGAAACGCTTGTATTATGCAGTGGCTTATATTTAACGTGGAAACGTTACAATTTGCAGACGAAGCATAAAACAAAGGGGATTTCGAGTACTGTCATTGTGACAGCACTGTTCTTTACCATTTTTCTTCCTTTTATAGAATTTATTTGTTAGGCTTTACATTTACTTTTAATTTATATATGTGGATTAGAATTTCTCACGACAAATCCTCCCCTCTTAAAACAGACGTTATATGTCAGTCTATAATTCTATATACACATAGAGAAATTTATTATTATTTCTGGGGCTTACTTTAGTTTCTCTAAATTCTTTGGGTCAGGGGTCATGTTTCCCTGATGAACGGTGTGTCCCAAGAATTCCAATTCTTTACATCCAACGCAACATTTGGTTGGTAGGGCTGTTAAATTCGCTTCCCTAAGTCGATTAAACAGCATGTTCAGAGAGTCAATGTGTTCCTCAAATGTTTCTGTTGCTATAAGGATATCATCCATGAAATTTGCGATACATGGATTATTCAGAGGGTCCAATAATTTTCTCATCATTCTAGAGAAGACACTAGGCGCATTCTTCAATCCAAATGGCAATCTATTAAACTCATAGTGTCCTTCTGAGGTACTAAAAGCTAGGTATGGTCTAACCTCAGGCTTTACTGGAATCTGATAGTATCCTTTACTCAGATCCACTTTTGAGAAATATTTAGCTTTATTTAGCCTGGCAAACAACTGATTTGTATCCGGCAATGGATCCACCTGTCCTTCTGTAATAGCATTCAGTCTCCTGTAATCTATACAGAGTCTATGTTCTCCAGAGGGCTTCCTTAAGAGTACAACACCGGAACTATATGAAGATTCACTGTGCGAAATAATTCCTTCCTTCAACAAATAGTCTATCTCTTCCTTCAAAGCTTTCTCCTTAGCAAAAGGAATCGAATATGGTTTCATACAGACAGGTGTGGGGTCTATAAGTTTCATATCATATTCCAATAAGTTTGTATGCCCTGGTCGGTCGGTTAACACCTCTGTATGAGTATCTAGAACCTGTTGCACTCTCTCTTTCTGAGTTTTCGTTAAATGTGTACTGATTTTCACCTGTGCCGCTGTCTCACAGGGGTGTAATGGATATTCAAATGATGAAAGTGGTTCCTTTTTCATCTCCATGGCGATAGACAAGGTCAACAAATGTGTCTCTTCCTGATGTTCTCTTTCCAAATATTTCTTCAGGAGATTCACATGATAGATTTTTTCTTTCCCCTTCTTATCTATCTTATAATTTGTTCTAGACACCTTCTCTAGAACTGTATATGGACCTTGCCATCCAATCTGTAACTTATTCTGACTCCCGGGGAGAAGAAGCAGTACCTTCTCTCCCACAGCCAAATCTCTGTCTTTCGCCTTCCTGTTATAATAGGCAGCATGTTTCTTCCTGGCTTGTTTCAAATTTTCATTGGCAAGTTTCCAGCCAGTTTTTAAACGAGTGGTCAGCTCATTCACATATTGGTATGAGGATGTGATATTTTCCTCTGCTTTTTCATCCGTCCACGTTCTTAACAGTGTTACATATGGACCTTTAGTTTTGTGGACGTATTTGTCCATGCACCGGTTTGGTCTCTTCCACTGGAAGCGCTATAGTGATGATTTTTCTTCCCTGAATTATCATTCACAAAACGACCGCTACCAATTCTTTTCCTGGGGCTTTCTCCCCACTTAAAATTCTTGATGAGAGATTTCCTCTCTACATCCTCTTCCTCCAGTTTGTTTAAGTCCGATTGAGGGATTTTTGGCTTATCCTGGGGTAAGACATCCTTTTGCACTTTCCGCATAGTGGCCATTGTAAAACAGTTAAGTGAAGCTTGTCCGTGAAAAGGGGCTTCCCATTTCATTTGGTCCACTTTATCAAATTTATATTTCTTTTTATGGTCAGGCCTAATTTTGCCCCTTGGCGTGTCCAGGTCCTGATCAATGTTCCCACTTGTGGGTGTTCCCTCGTGTGCTATGCTACACCTTTCTACAAAATTCTCAATGTCCCATCTTGCTTTGGGCCAATAATAATTGTGAGCCACCTTTTGGATGATGGTACCTATTTTCTCATGGTCCCCATCTGGTTTCACATGTAGGCTCCTTATTAAGTCTGCCCTATATCTTTTAGGAAGTACCAGCTGTCCCTGACCTTTGGATCTAGCTCCAGTCTTCCTATACATCAACTTGTTTTTCATGTAAAAATCTCCCTTGCCTGGAGTTGTATGACCAGTTGATAATTTCCTAAAACAAGGCTTGAGGGTCTTATCCCCAGCCTGTGCCTTCCTCATCTCTTCTGGAGTGGTATTTAACAGAATATCCTCCTCCTTTCTTGAGGTCGACCTGACCTGAAGGGTTGCCATAACTATAGGGTTCCTTCTACAATGGTCAGTGTCATGATTGTTCATCTTACAATTTTTACACCACCTTTTTCCTTGGTTGAAAGATTTTCTTTCATCATATTTCCTTTCATCGAATTGTGGGGTTTTATTTTTATTGTCATACCGTGGCCTATCAAACTGGTGCTTACCTTTGTTTTGATCCCTAGGATCAAATTTATTAAAGTTCTGTGGTGCCCTAAAGTTATCCACCTGTTTCTTTTTATTACCTGTTACCTCTGCTTGAGCTGCTTGATACCTTTCAGCAACATTTAGCAACTCACCCAGTCTCTCTGCACCTTGTTCCATGAGAAACTTTCTCAGGTCTGGAGCCATGGACTCTCTTAATTGTTCTATAAGGACCATTTTCTTAAGATCTTGGGTTTTCCCCAGAGAAGTCCATTTCTCCAAGTATGTCTCTATCCGTGCAGAGAACTGGTGATAGGTTTCACCTGACAGTAGTTTAGCATTCCTAAATTTTTTTCTGTAAAATTCTGCGTTCTTTTCATATCTTAACAAAAGAGCCTGCTTTAGCATGTCATAATTTTCCTGATCACCTCTGCTCATTTTAGCAAAAACTTCATAAGCTGCCCCACGAAGTCCTTGAGATAACTTTAAGCTCCACCTTTCTCTCTCTAACCCATATGTGGTAGCTAATAATTCGTATCTATTTATATAGCTCTCAATATCATCGTCTTTCTCAACAAAATGATCTAAATGAAAGTTCATAGCTGAGGTTGAGGCTCCCTGTCTAGCAGTAGCATCAGAGGTAAAGGGACTAGCACCATTTTCAGGAGCATGGCCTTGAAACTCAAACTCCCTTAGTCGTAACTCGTGTTCCCTTTGTAATCTCTTCTCCTCCTTTTCTGCCTCCCTCTCTGCAGCTAATCTCTTGTCTTCCCTTTCTGCAGCTAATTTTCTTTCTTCTGCTTCCAATGCTTTAGCCTCTTTGTCAGCCTCAATCTGCAACCTCTTAGCCTCAGCCTCAATCTGCAACCTCTTAGCCTCAGCCTCAATCTGCAACCCCTTAATTTCCTTTTCAGCCTCTAACTTTCTTTCGGCCTCTTTTTCTAATCTTCTTTCTTCCCTTTCAATATATTTGTCACATTCAGCAGTGACATACGAAATCATAATTTGCCCGTCCATTCCTAACTCTTTTGCAGTCTGTACAGCGGCAGATCTAAATTTGGCCAAGTCAGCCATTCTAACTCAAGTAGATCTACTAAGGTTCTAAGACAATTCTACTTTAATTAAGGTAATTATTAACTAATTATTACTGGTGGAACAATCTATCACTGCAAAATCTCCTCTTACTTATTGATACTCTCTTAGTGATGTTCCTAACCTCAATTAAGACCAGTAATACAATCTTGAATTTATATCCTACTACTAATTTTTATTCCTGGAGTTAGTTAATATATGTTGTATGAGATTCCTACATATATCAACTACAAATCCCGGACAAGCCTACCAATTAATGTGGTGAGTTGGGACTTAATTCTAGTATAAAGTACGTAGTGTACTGACTGAGATCAGCTGTGAAGGTATCTGAAGTTAATAGGTTTGGTGTGTAATTCAGATGACCTTACTTACTGCCACATTTTTATCTCAATCAAACTAATTCTTAATCAATATGAATGTTGGCTTAGTTAAGTGTCTAGGGTAATGCAAAAGTGAGTGAAAAAGTTTATTCACTTGAGGAGATTGTCCTAGCAAATATGCAGTAATGATAAGTTGCTCCAGGCCAGATATCACTTATCTGTGCCTGGGATCCATAATGATTTCAGTCTATTTGGCCACACGCTTCAGGTCCTCTGGTCTGCAATCTCTCTCTTAACAGCTGTTGTCAGAGATGACTTGATCTAGTGCTGAATATTTCTGACAGCATCAGCCAAGTACCAGCAGGAAACCCCTGTCAAAGCAAGTATGATCCTGTCTTAATATCAAACTAATTCCCCCAATTTTACCTGTAAACATGCATGTAATAAAAAGAACATGGTCAGCTCATTCTGACAACCAAGCTTCTCCACTTTCATATGATGGAACCAATAGTACCAGTTTTCTTTTTCATTTTTACCTTATGGAGACAACACCTGTCATTCCAGCCATACTTCACCATGCAATAAGATAGGTGTAATGTTTCAGCATGATCATCATATATATATATATATATATATTGATAGTTCTCACTTTCTCAAATGGTCCACGGTATAATACATCAACAACTAGGCCATGCCCAAGCCTGCCATGGAACCATTTAGTTACAACCTTTTGTCATGGCCTTTTCTTATACACAACCAATTTTTCAAATTAAAAAAATCAATAAAATCAATCTTACCACATAGAAAGGAAATAACACAGGTTACGACGAATAAGGCACTAGAGAATGGCACATATCTAGATCTGCCCACTGTTTCAGACTGCTTTCGGTCGATATAATTTATAAACCACAGCACAAGTCTGACATCGCTCCTGCTCTTATGAAAATCTTTTGAAACTGGCAACGAGCAGCGTACTATTTCGTTCAATTCAAATGCTTCGACCAATCGCCCAAAGCCTACTATATTTTGAATGAATTAAAAAAAAATTGTATCCCATTTACTACGCGTTACTATCAACAACTAGATTCGTATAGATATTTTAGCCAATCACACCTCGGCTTGCTTTAAATTCCAGCCAATCTTTTACTCCGTACTATTTCAGCTTTCGTTCCTCTACGTGTTTTCAAAAACATCATGCCATTTTATCTAACAGATATGACCAGACCATGCCAGTTTCCCTAGGTTTTATACCAATATTTTAGTATCTAATGGACCATTTTGATAATTTATTATATATTCCAAGTCCACTAGTCTTAAGGTACCCAATTATATGATTATCATGAGAACAAATAGCCCATTTAAAATTCTTGTCTTTTATCGGTCTCAGTTGTTTATTTTTAACTTCCACTGTCCGTCTGAAAAAAAGTTAGTGCATGTGGCCTTACACGCGTGATAGTAGTAATTGTATATCGCGTTACGCTTGTTGGGGGTGGCATTAATAGCGAGACGCGTGTTTAGTGTTGCATGCGTTCCTGATTTTCAGCCCTCCCTTCTTTCCATCCTACATCCATCTGTCCATTCGTAGTGTAATTAATTTAGGTCATACGCAGTGTGCCTCTCAATGTTTTTTCTTAGAAATGCAATACCCGTTTTAATGTGTTGTGGAAACGCTTGTATTATGTAAATAACACATAAGGAAGGGAAACCCGAGGCCTGTAAACAGTAAATTAATATTAGACAAACATAAAGGTATGTTTTCAGGCACTCGTAAGAAATAAAGAAGTAGAACACTTGGACAACAGAAAAACAACAGACGTGAGTGGCTTACCCAGGGTTCGAACCCCGTACCTTCCGTACGACAACTCCGCCTAGCTATCAAGCGAATCACACTGACCCCACCGCCAGCTAGGCATCCCCAAAAAAGATGCTTTGCTGGCTATTTATCAGTACGAAACACACAAGATAACACCGGAAGTATACAGTGGGCAACTCAGCCCTTAAATGACGCAATCACTTCTGTTGTTCTCCTATTAACAGTATGTGTCAGTCCAAACAAGACAAAGACCTTGATACTGGGTCCAGTAAATAGTAGAAGACTTAAGGACATTAGTATAGAACAGAGGGTAGGTTTCTGGTATTGTATAAACATAAATAACACATAAGGAAGGGAAACCCGAGGCCTGTAAACAGTAAATTAATATTAGACAAACATAAAGGTATGTTTTCAGGCACTCGTAAGAAATAAAGAAGTAGAACACTTGGACAACAGAAAAAACAACAGACGTGAGTGGCTTACCCAGGGTTCGAACCCCGTACCTTCCGTACGACAACTCCGCCTAGCTATCAAGCGAATCACACTGACCCCACGGCCAGCTAGGCATCCCCAAAAAAGATGCTTTGCTGGCTATTTATCAGTACGAAACACACAAGATAACACCGGAAGTATACAGTGGGCAACTCAGCCCTTAAATGACGCAATCACTTCTGTTGTTCTCCTATTACAGTATGTGTCAGTCCAAACAAGACAAAGACCTTGATACTGGGTCCAGTAAATAGTAGAAGACTTAAGGACATTAGTATAGAACAGAGGGTAGGTTTCTGGTATTGTATAAACATAAATAACACATAAGGAAGGGAAACCCGAGGCCTGTAAACAGTAAATTAATATTAGACAAACATAAAGGTATGTTTTCAGGCACTCGTAAGAAATAAAGAAGTAGAACACTTGGACAACAGAAAAACAACAGACGTGAGTGGCTTATATTTAACGTGGAAACGTTACAATTTGCAGACGAAGCATAAAACAAAGGGGATTTCGAGTACTGTCATTGTGACAGCACTGTTCTTTACCATTCTTCTTCCTTTTATAGAATTTATTTGTTAGGCTTTACATTTACTTTTAATTTATATATGTGGATTAGAATTTCTCACGACAGTCAGACTGAGAGAATAGATAAGAGTATGACCGATAAAATTACCTGGTATTATCGCGTTTGCCTTGCGGAACTTAAACAATTCTGCATGTAAAGCGGATACGTCCGTCGGGGAGTAGCGTGTTAGAGACTTAACCCTACTTGATTCAGCATAGAGCAAAATAATGAATGAAAGGGTAAAAAATTGCCAAATAATAAGCGAATATACTGTTCAAAAAAAGAAACGCAACATTATTGCAGTGGTAATAATAATAATAATAATAGCCCCTTCAGTCATAACTGACTATGGGAATGCGCCCCTGATGTGGCAGCCCTCAGCTGCTTATTTTCATGGTGCTCCTTTCGACGTTTTCTCCTCACCTCTGCTTCTTGTGTGAGCCTCTCTTCGCCCAATCTGAGATGGTGCTGTAAATAGCATCGCCACTTAGTGCGATCGGCAGCTTCATCCTCCCATGTTGCCGGATCCATGTCCAGTGCCCTCATATCTCTCTTGCACTCATCTTTGAACCTCAGCTGTGGTCGCCCAACTGTTCTCTTGCCATCTGCTAATTGTCCGTAGAAGATATCTTTTGGGATGCGACCATCTTCCATGCGGCGAACATGGCCAAGCCAGCGAAGTCTGCGCTGTCTAAGCAGTGTATACATACTTTGAAGGCCAGCACGTGACAACACCTCGACATTTGTCACTTTATCTTTCCACGAGATGCCGAGGATGCGGCGTAGACACCGCAAATGGAAGGTATTGAGCCTTCTTTCTTGCTTAGCATAGGTCGTCCAGGTCTCACTGCCATATAGGAGTGTGCTGGTGACGCAGGCATTATATACCGCAGCTTTGGTCTTTATTGTGAGTTTAGAGTTTTCCCAAACACGCGATGTGAGGCGGGCAATGGTAGCTGCAGCTTTGCCAATGCGGCTGTCGATGTCTGTATCCAGTGAGAGTTTGTCATTGATGGTAGACCCTAGGTATGTGAAGTGGTGCACCACTGCCAATTCATAGTTATCGATAGTGATAACTGGTGCAGCACCCACATCCTGACTCAGCACATTCGTTTTCTTTAGACTTATTGTGAGGCCAAAGTCCTTGCATGCTTTAGTGAAGCGATTCATCAAGCTCTGAAGCTCCTGTTGGCTTTGAGTGACGACTGCGGCATCATCAGCGAAAAACAAGTCTCTTATAGTGACCCTTCTGATTTTTGTTTTTGCCTTCAGCCTTGAAAGATTAAACAGACGGCCATCTGACCTAGTGTGAAGGCATATTCCTTCAGTTGCATCTCTGAATGCATGTTTCAAGAGTAAGGCAAAGAAGATTCCGAAGAGGGTCGGAGCCAGAACACAGCCTTGTTTAACGCCACTTCGTATATCAAAGGGCTGTGACGTGCTTCCAGCATATTGGACTGTTCCCTTCATGTCGTCATGGAATGACTTTATCATTTCCAGCATTTTAGAAGGGCAGCCTATTTTCAGGAGGATTTTAAAGAGTCCATCCCTACTAACCAGGTCGAATGCTTTTGTGAGGTCTATAAAGGCGATATATAATGGTCTTTTCTGCTCTCTTGATTTTTCCTGAAGCTGGCGGAGAGAGAAGATCATGTCTGTTGTTGATCTGCCAGCTCAGAATCCACACTGTGCCTCTGGATATATGCGCTCAGCTAACTTGTGTAGTCGCATTAAGATGACTTTGGCAAAAACCTTACCAACAATACTAAGAAGAGAGATGCCTCTGTAGTTATCGCAATCACTTCTGTCTCCTTTATTTTTATACAGTGTTACAATCTTGGCATCTCGCATGTCTTGAGGAATAGTTGTCTCTTCCCAGCACTGGCACAGCATCCTATGCAGGGGATGTAATAGCGTGCTCTTACAGCATTAGATTAAATCAGGAGGAATCCCATCACTGCCTGGTGCTTTGTTAGAGGCCAAGCTATCAATGGCCTTACTGAGTTCCTCTAATGTTGGTTCGGCATCCAGCTCCTCCATAGTTGGCAGACTATTGACAGCATCAAGGGCTGCAGGCGTAACGGTATTGTCTCTAGCGTAAAGCTCAGAGTAGTGCTCGACCCACCTCTCCATCTGCTTACCCTTATCGGTTAGCTTCTCTCCGCTGATGGTTTTTAGCGGTGCCGTCTTACTTTTATGGGGGCCAAGTGCTTTCTTTATACCGTCATACATTTGTCTAATGTTGCCTGTTTGCGCTGCGATCTGGATGCTCTCACTGAGCTGGAGCCAATAGTCATTTGCACAGCGTCGAGCAGTTTGTTGAACTTTGCTTCTCGTAGCCCTCAGGATCTGTAGGGTTCTGGCACTCGGTGAACGTTTGTATTCATTCATAGCACTGCGCTTAGCTTCAATAACAGGTGCCATCACATCTGATGAAGCGTCAAACCAGTCATTTGACTTTGCTGTTTTCTTACCAAAGGTGGCAAGTGCAGTACTTTGAATGGTGTTCCGTAGATGCTCCCAGTTCTCTGTAATAGTATCACCATGCTGAGGGCTACTGAGCACTTTCTTGAAGGTCGCAGTGAATTGAGCGATCATGAAAGGGTCTGACATCTTGCAGGTATCAATGCGTGGTTTCCCTTCATGTCTGACACGATAGAGTTTTCTTGGTTGTGCTCTGATTTTGCAGCAAACCAAGGAGTGATCGGTGTCACAGTCTGCACTATGGTACGAGCGCGTGGAGAGCACAGACCTGAGGAGTGGCCTTCTGACGAGAATCAGGTCAAGTTGGTGCCAGTGCTTGGATCGTGGGTGTCTCCATGACACCTTATGCTGGGGTTTTGTCTGAAAGTAGGTGTTGGTCACGCAGAGGTCATGGTGGACGCACAACTCTAAGAGCCGTTGTCCATTTTCATTCATCTTGCCAATACCAAACCTGCCCAGACATGAAGACCATGAAACATTATCGGCACCCACTCTAGCGTTAAAGTCACCAAGGAGAACAAGCTGTTCTTGCCTAGGTATGCTTTTGATTACCGCTGCTAGATTCTCGTAGAACTCATCTTTAGCTTCTGAGGCAGAGTACAGAGTAGGAGCATACACACTGACAAGGGTGATGGGACCTGTGCTAGTTTGCAGGCGGAGCGTTAACAGGCGTTCTGATCCATTCTCGCCTGGTTCAACCATGTTAGTTAGCGATTTTTTGACCGCAAAACCTACTCCGTGTTCTCTAGCTTTATTAAGATCTTTCCCTTGCCAATAAAATGTGTAGTCCTTCTCGCTCACCGTTCCAGAGCCCGCCAGGCGCGTTTCCTGAAGTGCATCTATATCCACCTGAAGTCGTTTAAGCTCATCATTAATTATGGCTGTCTTCCTTACATCGTTTACATCCTGTAGGTTTTCGGATAATCCAGTCAACATAGTCCGGACGTTCCAGCATCCCAATCTGAGAGTTTGCTTATTTCTATTTTTTCGATAATTGCTTGGTGCAAAATTTTCTGTCCACAGTTCGGGTTTGACCCTAATCCCCATGCACCCAATGGGGAAAGCAGACAGTGGCGGGACAACACCTTATTGACTGGGGGCTGCCCAGCTTGAAGCGGGCGGTAGCTGTCCAGTGAGATCCTAGAACATCTCCCACTGTCGGAATTAGCCCCTGGCGCCATGCCCTACGCCAATTGGGCAAAATGCTTATAACCGGTAACTGCTACTTCCCGTGTTTTGCCGACACCTATAGGGTGAAGCTGGAGTGTCCTCTCCAGGGCGCGAGCTTGGGCACAGTTATATGGAGATCAAGCTGTTGCCCATGCAGCATGTTCCCCCTCTCCACACAGCCGGTAGATCCAAAGGAACGGCAGTAGCCGATACAGTTTGGTACCAGCCATGTCGCAGGAGTTGCCAGAATAATGTCGAATCGACATTAGACTGCCTTAGGGACTCCGACTCCGGATTTATCCTCATGGTTTACTCCCGAAGCCAATTCCACAAATGGATATTCCCGCAAGGCAGCGGTGGTTTGAATTCAGAGTTCCTTCTCTTTGATAAACTACCAACCAAGGATCACGAGCCCTATCTGCCCGAAGCTGCTGGTTTTAAGGCGCCAGTCGCTCGCCTTTGCCCCTTCTCCCGTCAGTGGAAACAGTTCCGCCGGGCTCAAATTGAGCCACACGTGAAGGCCGGGAGCTGGACTTGGTTGTCAGAGGCTGTTTGAGGCGCGTGCCATAGAAGTATTTTATCTGCAGTGAGAGCTTATCCTCACTACAACTCCCGGCTGTAACAACCTTTGGAACTGCAGTGGTAATGGACACACAATTTCAAACTTGTACCAAAATTTTATTTTACGGAATTAATGTTTCAATCTTGGCATAAAGAAACTTTCAGACTTTAACAATGAAATGATGTTCATTAAATTTGGTTTGGACTTTTATTCTTTGCGACTGAGGCCTCCGTTTCCGTAAGGTGTATGGCCTCCTCTGGCCTCTATCAGAGAACGACATCTCTTTGACATGGATCCGATTAGTCGTTGGATCTGTTGTTGTGGGATGGCTGCCCACTCTTCCCGCAGTGCAAGAGACAACTGTCGGAGATTGGCTGGAGCCACGTTTCGCTAACGGAGTCGTCTGTCGAGTTCATCCCATAAGTGTTCTATGGGGTTCATGTCTGATGACATGGCTGGCCACGGAATGGTCTGGACGTTGTTGTCAGCGAGGAACTGGGTGGTGAGTTGTGCCACATGAGGTCGAGCGTTATCCTGCTGAAAAATTGACCCTCGTGCAGCCAGAAGTGGAAGGACGTGAGGACGAAGCATTTCAGCGACGTATCGTTGGGCATTCAGGCGTCCTTCAATTTGCACCAGGTCACTTCTTCCCATCTGGTTCGCCCACTGCAGTCGGTTCTGGCGATGCCGGTCCGTAAGAACAGGACCTCTGTAGGGTCTTCTAGCCCAAAGACCAGAGTCGTGCAGCCGGTTCCTGACCGTTTGATCTGAAATTCGACGAGCTACTGACATTGACTGGACTGTTGAGGACGCAGATGCAAGTCGATTCCTGATGTGACGCAGCCGTATGAAGCGGTCTTCGGCAGGAGTTGTGACTCTGGGTCTTCCACTGCGCGGCCGGTCTGCCACTGAGCCAGTTTCTTGAAATCGCCTCCAAAGGCGACTAATGGTGCTTCTAACCACATTAAATTGTCTGGCCACTACATTTTGTGACTGCCAAGTCTGTAAACGTCCAATAATGATGAGTCGTTGTTCTGTAATGAGATGAGCCATACTTGCGCATTGAATTTTCAACTGAATTTATTCGAGGAGCGTCAATCTTTTATAGGCATTCAATAATATGGTGTCGTGAATTATTCTAATCCCCATATATAAATTAAAACGTAAATGCAAAGCCTAACAAATAAATTTAATAAAAGGAAAGAAGAATGGTAAAGAACAGTGCTGTCACAATGACTGTACTCGAAATTCCCCTTGTTTTCTACTTCGTCTGCAAATTGTAACGCTTTCACGTTGATAGTAAAAGCCTACTGTATTATTACCCGCTTTCTTCAGTGAAACGTGTGCTGTATTTCTTGGAAAAACCTTGAGATACGCAAGCTGATCAATGACCTAAATTTAATATTTCATTCATTCCAATTTATACACGGCGTAACTAAAAGACAGATGGACTAAAGGATAGAGAGAAGGGAGAGGCAGAAAGCAGGACACGTGCAACACTAAACACGCGTCGCGCAATACACAATTGCTGCCATCACGCGTGTAAGGCCACATGCACTAACTTTATTTCAAATCGACAGTGATAAAATTCACTACCCATACCAGAGTTAGGTTTTAAAATCCTGAAAAACGCTTATTGGGAATTATGACATTATACCGGTTTACGTTTGAAAACATGACAGTACCCAGACACCACATGGGGATTGAAGTGAACAGGAGGTGGTAGAAAATGCACATGTTGAACGCAGCCACCTAGTTCCCTTAGATTGAGATATTTGGGTTCCTTAGGGTTTGCTGACAAAGAATATGTAAAACGTTACGCAAATAGTCTAGGAATTACCAAGTTATGGCCAAAATAAAATAGTGGGGGTGCCTGACAGCATGAAATCATTTCTGCTCATAAAATTTTTTTATAACGTGTTTGAAGAAACATTACGTTACGGAAATAGCCTACCATGTTAACTCCTATTTGATTGGAGCGCAACAAATGAAAGACTAAACACGATTGGTCGGACTATAAATACTATCGTGTGTTGTCAGGGGAAACGTGAGAAAGGAGTACTTTTTTGAAAAGATGTGTAGACGTGGTGTGATTGGGTAGAGCTGCGAATATACTCAATTCAGAGCGTCTGTTCATTGCCACATCTTGTAATAAACCTACTAAGAAGCAGTGCGTTGAGCACCAGTGTATATTTTTTATAAAATAAAGCCTGGGACATCGGCAGATCGGAGTTGTGCTATATTCATTGCCAGTCAACGAAACTGTTTATTATTATTTCCATGAATTGTGGTAAGCTTGAAAGATTCAATATCTTTTAATGAAAATTGAATGTAAATTGATAATTTATGTCTGTATATATGTGTGGTTCAGTAGCGAACATGATGTAAAGCCTATAGTGCTCCAGTCTGAACAGAAGGTGTCGGAGGAAAGTAAAACTGCATGGAATGGCCAAACAGTACACTGACACCTAGATTATTAACTAGAAAGAAATAATGCTGGAATTGCAGAGGCGTAGTAACCATTAGGGAGGGAAATACTGGTATAAAGTATTTCAGATGAAGCTGACAGTTGGCCTAACGCTCTGAACTCAATGTTTGTGATGTATTGTGCTCAGTGTAGAAATGGAGTATAAATTAGTTCTGACGTAGAAGGTACAACCTTCTTGTTTCAGGGACCGTGGTCTTAAAGTTATTGAGCAGCACCTGGTCAGAGCTTTGCTGAAGCCAGAGGTGGACAGCATACTCCTTGGTCCATATAGCAACCAGTGGGGTGGCTCCAGAACTCATTAAAGAATCGAGCAGAGGAGTCTTTTACTGCAGTCATCACGCAAGATAAGAGAGTGTGGCCATGGAGCTCAACATTATGTACCCCCATCTTAAAATGACATTGTAAAATTAAATTAAGAGGGGAATTTAATTGTTTTAATACCAGGAACTGAGAACATCTCCAATACTAGTTCCAATAGAAACAAACTATTGAAGTCATGATGACAAATACCAACAGAGCTTGAATAAAACAAAACCAGTATTACCCCATATTACCACTACACAACTGACACACATAGGATACCATTAATAATATATGTCACTACATGAATCATATTAATAAATTATGTACATATAACTTGTAATTAAAATTGATTGTGATTCGTGGTTCCCTTTGTATTTGAATCAGGACACATATACATTCATGACAGCACTGAATACATATTGTTATTTGAAAAGTTATCAGTGACTCCTTTAAGATATCCTCTTAGAGTGTTTTATGTATGTGAGTGTCACAGTGTTGTCAAGTGTGGTGGAATAAATTAAATTGTTTATCTGTCTGTTGTTGTTATGACTGACACTTCATCATACACATACCCTAGACATATAACGTAGTCATCACACTTTTCCAGAATAATTCTGACTGAGGTATACATATGTGGCAGTAAGTAAGGTTATCTATAATACACTACTCTTATTAGATATAGATACCTTCACAGCTGATCTCAGTCAGTACACTAAGTCCCCTATAAATATTTATAACATCCCACTTTACCACATATATTGGGGGGCTCGCTCTCGGGATTTTGAATCTTTCCCTATTACAAATATTGGGGGTAATTCACTTCAGGGAATAATAAGAATTAAAAGGTATCCTTGGGTGAAAATAAATAAGGTTGAGTTCACAGTGCCTGTGTTGTCCGGAGTTAATTAGTCATAGATAAAATTGTTTAGTTAAATATTTTAGACATTTATCTGTTAGACAATGGCCGACCTGGCAAAATTTCGATCTGCTGCTGTACAGACTGCGAAAGAGTTAGGAATGGACGGGCAAATTATGATTTCTTATGTCACTGCTGAATGTGACAAATATATTGAACGGGAAGAAAGAAGATTAGAAAAAGAGGCCGAAAGAAAATTAGAATCTGAAAGATTGGCCGAAGATAAGAGAATAGAAGCTGAAAAAGAGATTAAGAGGTTGCAGATTGAGGCTGAGACTAAGAGGTTGCAGATTGAGGCTGAGGCTAAGAAATTGGAAGCCGAGGAAAGAAGACAGGCTGCAGAAAGGGAAGCAGAAAAGGAGGAGAAAAGATTACAAAGGGAACACGAGTTACGACTAAGGGAGTTTGAGTTTCAAGGCCATGCTCCTGAAAATGGTGCCAGTCCCTTTGCCTCTGATGCCACTGCTAGCCAGGGAGCCTCAACCTCAGCTATGAATTTTCATTTAGATCATTTTGTTGAGAAAGACGATGATATAGAGAGCTATCTAAATAGGTATGAACTATTAGCTACCACATATGGGTTAGAGAGAGAAAGGTGGAGCTTAAAGTTATCTCAGGGACTTCGTGGGGCAGCTTATGAAGTTTTTGCAAAAATGAGCAGAAGTGATCAGGAAAATTATGACATGCTAAAGCAGGCTCTTTTGTTAAGATATGAAAAGAATGCAGAATTTTATAGGAAAAAATTTAGGAATGCTAAACTACTGTCAGGTGAAACCTATCACCAGTTCTCTGCACGAATAGAGACATACTTGGAGAAATGGACTTCTCTGGGGAAAACCCAAGATCTTAAGGAAATGGTCCTTATAGAGCAATTAAGAGAGTCCATGGCTCCAGACCTGAGAAAGTTTCTCATGGAACAAGGTGCAGAGAGGCTGGGTGAGTTGCTAAATGTTGCTGAAAGGTATCAAGCAGCTCAAGCAGAGGTAACAGGCAATAAAAAGAAACAAGTGGATAACTTTAGGGCACCACAGAACTTTAATAAATTTGATCCTAGGGATCAAAACAAAGGTAAGCACCAGTTTGATAGGCCACGGTATGAAAATAAAAATAAAACCCCACAATTCGATGAAAGGAAATATGATGAAAGAAAATCTTTCAACCAAGGAAAAAGGTGGTGTAAAAATTGTAAGATGAACAATCATGACACTGACCATTGTAGAAGGAAACCTGTGTACATGGCAACCCTTCAGGTCAGGTCGACCTCAAGAAAGGAGGAGGATATTATGTTAGATACCACTCCAGAAGAGATGAGGAAGGCACAGGCTGGGGATAAAACACTCAAGCCTTGTTTCAGGAAATTGTCAACTTGTCATACAACTCCAGGCAAGGGAGATTTTTACATGAAAAACAAGTTGATGTATAGGAAGACTGGAGCTAGATCCAAAGGTCACGGACAGCTGGTACTTCCTAAAAGATATAGGGCAGACTTAATAAGGAGCCTACATGTGAAACCAGATGGGGACCATTAGAAGATAGGTACCATCATTCAAAAGGTGGCTCACAATTATTATTGGCCCAAAGCAAGATGGGACATTGAGAATTTTGTAGAAAGGTGTAGCATAGCACATGAGGGAACACCCACAAGTGGGAACATTGATCAGGACCTGGACACGCCACGGGGCAAAATTAGGCCTGATAATAAAAAGAAAAATAAATTTGATAAAGTGGACCAAAGGGAATGGGAAGCCCCTTTTCACGGACAAGCTTCACTTAACTGTTTTACAATGGCCACTATGCGGAGAGTGCAAAAAGATGTCTTACCCCAGGTTAAGCCGAAAATCCCTCAATCGGACTTAAACAAACTGGAGGAAGAGGATGTAGAGAGGAAATCTCTCATCAAGAATTTTAAGTGGGGAGAAAGCCCCAAAAGAAAAATTGGTAGCGGTCGTTTTATGCATGATAATTCTGGGAAGAAAAATCATCACTATAGAGCTTCGAGTGGAAGAGACCATACCGGTGCATGGACAAATAGGTCCACAAAATTAAAGGTCCATATGTAGCTTTGTTAAGAACGTGGACTGATGAAAAGGCAGAGGAAAACATTACATCTTCATACCAATATGTGAATGAGTTGACCACTCGTTTAAAAACTGGCTGGAAACTTGCCAATGAAAATTTGAAACAAGCCAGGAAGAAACATGCTGCCTATTATAACAGGAAGGCGAAAGACAGAGATTTGGCTGTGGGAGAGAAGGTACTGCTTCTTCTCCCCGGGAGTCAGAATAAGCTACAGATTGGATGGCAAGGTCCATATACAGTTTTAGAGAAGGTGTCTAGAACAAATTATAAGATAGATAAGAAGGGGAAAGAAAAAATCTATCATGTGAATCTCCTGAAGAAATATTTGGAAAGAGAACATCAGGAAGAGACACACTTGTTGACCTTGTCTATCACCATGGAGATGAAAAAGGAACCACTTTCATCATTTGAGTATCCATTACACCCCTGTGAGACAGCAGCACAGGTGAAAATCAGTACACATTTAACAAAAACTCAGAAAGAGAGAGTGCAACAGGTTTTAAATAATCATGCAGAGGTGTTAACAGACCGACCAGGGCATACAAACCTATTGGAATATGATATGAAACTGATAGACCCCACACCTGTCTGTATGAAACCATATTCGATTCCGTTTGCTAAGGAGAAAGCTTTGAAGGAAGAGATAGACTATCTGTTGAAGGAAGGAATTATTTCACACAGTGAATCCTCATATAGTTCCGGTGTTGTACTCTTAAGGAAGCCCTCTGGAGAACATAGACTCTGTATAGATTACAGGAGACTGAATGCTATTACAGAAGGACAGGTGGATCCATTGCCGGATACAAATCAGCTGTTTGCCAGACTAAATAAAGCTAAATATTTCTCAAAAGTGGATCTGAGTAAAGGATACTATCAAATTCCAGTAAAGCCTGAGGTTAGACCATACCTAGCTTTTAGTACCTCAGAAGGACACTATGAGTTTAATAGATTGCCATTTGGATTGAAGAATGCGCCTAGTGTCTTCTCTAGAATGATGAGAAAATTATTGGACCCTCTGAATAATCCATGTATAACAAATTTCATGGATGATATCCTTATAGCAACAGAAACATTTGAGGAACACATTGACTCTCTGAAGATGCTGTTTGATCGACTTAGGGAAGCAAATTTAACAGCCCGACCAACCAAATGTTGCGTTGGATGTAAAGAATTGAAATTTTTGGGACACACAGTTTATCAGGGAAACATGACCCCTGACCCAAAGAATTTAGAGAAACTAAAGAAAGCCCCGAGACCACAAACCAAGAAGGACGTGAGATCCTTTGTCTCATTATGTGGTTTCTACCAGAAGTATATCAAAAACTTTAATTCCATATGTGCACCGTTAACTGATTTGACACGTAAAGGACATCCAGATCGCATTACATGGACACCACATTGTGAAATGGCTTACCAAGAATTGAAGGAAAAGCTCACAAGTAAACCTATTTTGAAATTACCTGACTTAGGTCAAGAATTCATAGTAAGGACGGATGCCAGTAATATTGGGTTAGGTGCAACTCTACTACAGAAATCAGATGCATTGGATGGGGAATTAAGCCCAGTGGCATATGCTAGCAGAAAGTTGAATAAAGCTGAAAACAACTACTCAACTAGCGAAAAAGAATGTCTTGCAGTAATATGGGCAATAAAGAAATTCAATATCTATCTGTATGGGAAGACATTTAAGTTGCAAACGGATCACAAACCTTTATCGTTTCTAGCACAGGCTAGGCATGAGAACTCTAGGTTTCTCCGATGGTCCTTACTTTTGGCTCCCTATAATTTTAGCATTGAGTATATATCTGGAAAAACAAATTTGGGAGCGGATTTTTTAAGCCGCCATCCGTGTGATGAGAATCACCGTAAACCCCAGAAATAATAATAAATTTCTCTATGTGTATATAGAATAAAGGACTGACATATAATGTCTGTTTTAAGAGGGGAGATGTCGTGAATTATTCTAATCCCCATATATAAATTAAAACGTAAATGCAAAGCCTAACAAATAAATTTAATAAAAGGAAAGAAGAATGGTAAAGAACAGTGCTGTCACAATGACTGTACTCGAAATTCCCCTTGTTTTCTACTTCGTCTGCAAATTGTAACGCTTTCACGTTGATAGTAAAAGCCTACTGTATTATTACCCGCTTTCTTCAATGAAACGTGTGCTGTATTTCTTGGAAAAACCTTGAGATACGCAAGCTGATCAATGACCTAAATTTAATATTTCATTCATTCCAATTTATACACGGCGTAACTAAAAGACAGATGGACTAAAGGATAGAGAGAAGGGAGAGGCAGAAAGCAGGACACGTGCAACACTAAACACGCGTCGCGCGATACACAATTGCTGCCATCACGCGTGTAAGGCCACATGCACTAACTTTATTTCAAATCGACAGTGATAAAATTCACTACCCATACCAGAGTTAGGTTTTAAAATCCTGAAAAACGCTTATTGGGAATTATGACATTATACCGGTTTACGTTTGAAAACATGACAGTACCCAGACACCACATGGGGATTGAAGTGAACCGGAGGTGGTAGAAAATGCACATTTTGAACGCAGCCACATAGTTCCCTTAGATTGAGATATTTGGGTTCCTTAGGGTTTGCTGACAAAGAATATGTAAAACGTTACGCAAATAGTCTAGGAATTACCAAGTTATGGCCAAAATAAAATAGTGGGGGTGCCTGACAGCATGAAATCATTTCTGCTCATAAAAATTTTTTATAACGTGTTTGAAGAAACATTACGTTACGGAAATAGCCTACCATGTTAACTCCTATTTGATTGGAGCGCAACAAATGAAAGACTAAACACGATTGGTCGGACTATAAATACTATCTTGTGTTGTCAGGGGAAACGTGAGAAAGGAGTACTTTTTTGAAAAGATGTGTAGACGTGGTGTGATTGGGTAGAGCTGCGAATATACTCAATTCGGAGCGTCTGTTCATTGCCACATCTTGTAATAAACCTACTAAGAAGCAGTGCGTTGAGCACCAGTGTATATTTTTTATAAAATAAAGCCTGGGACATCGGCAGATCGGAGTTGTGCTATATTCATTGCCAGTCAACGAAACTGTTTATTATTATTTCCATGAATTGTGGTAAGCTTGAAAGATTCAATATCTTTTAATGAAAATTGAATGTAAATTGATAATTTATGTCTGTATATATGTGTGGTTCAGTAGCGAACATGATGTAAAGCCTATAGTGCTCCAGCCTGAACAGAAGGTGTCGGAGGAAAGTAAAACTGCATGGAATGGCCAAACAGTACACTGACACCTAGATTATTAACTAGAAAGAAATAATACTGGTATAAAGTATTTCAGATGAAGCTGACAGTTGGCCTAACGCTCTGAACTCAATGTTTGTGATGTATTGTGCTCAGTGTAGAAATGGAGTATAAATTAGTTCTGACGTAGAAGGTACAACCTTCTTGTTTCAGGGACCGTGGTCTTAAAGTTATTGAGCAGCACCTGGTCAGAGCTTTGCTGAAGCCAGAGGTGGACAGCATACTCCTTGGTCCATATAGCAACCAGTGGGGTGGCTCCAGAACTCATTAAAGAATCGAGCAGAGGAGTCTTTTACTGCAGTCATCACGCAAGATAAGAGAGTGTGGCCATGGAGCTCAACATTATGTACCCCCATCTTAAAATGACATTGTAAAATTAAATTAAGAGGGGAATTTAATTGTTTTAATACCAGGAACTGAGAACATCTCCAATACTAGTTCCAATAGAAACAAACTATTGAAGTCATGATGACAAATACCAACAGAGCTTGAATAAAACAAAACAAGTATTACCCCATATTACCACTACACAACTGACACACATAGGATACCATTAATAATATATGTCACTACATGAATCATATTAATAAATTATGTACATATAACTTGTAATTAAAATTGATTGTGATTCGTGGTTCCCTTTGTATTTGAATCAGGACACATATACATTCATGACAGCACTGAATACATATTGTTATTTGAAAAGTTATCAGTGACTCCTTTAAGATATCCTCTTAGAGTGTTTTATGTATGTGAGTGTCACAGTGTTGTCAAGTGTGGTGGAATAAATTAAATTGTTTATCTGTCTGTTGTTGTTATGACTTACACTTCATCATACACATACCCTAGACATATAACGTAGTCATCACACTTTTCCAGAATAATTCTGACTGAGGTATACATATGTGGCAGTAAGTAAGGTTATCTATAATACACTACTCTTATTAGATATAGATACCTTCACAGCTGATCTCAGTCAGTACACTAAGTCCCCTATAAATATTTATAACATCCCACTTTACCACATATGGTCAGAGAGTTTTGTGTTCAGTAAGTTTCACGGCATTCTCATGAACCTGTCACGAGTTATTGTCAAAAAAGTTGTTTTGACCTTGACCTCTTTCATGACCTCACGAATCATGAGGTGAGTACAATTCAGGTAACCACGAGAAGTTGATGACCAGGTAGACACAGTCGATAGGTTGACTGATGTCCAATCAGCGAATATCTGTTATAAAGGAACACCAAAAAAGTTGCGTTTCTTTTTTTGAACAGTATATATATATATATATATATATATATATATATATATATATATATATATATATATATATATATATATATATATATATATTTATAGATATAGATATATATATATATATATATATATATATATATATATATATATACAAGGGGATTGACATAAGTCTTGGGCCTGACCATGAAGGAGTCACAAAATGAAGATAAAACTTGGCACATTTAAAGTTCATCATATTTGCACTGAATGTGTAAAGTACGCGTTTGTTTCTTCAATGAGTTTTCCCGCTAAGGTGCACGGCGCAATGTACCCTTTTGACCGGATCTGCTGCTCCAAAGATTTGACAAAACAATGGAAAAGAAGGAGGCCAGAGCTGTGATAAAATTTCTGATGTTTCAGGGAAAAACATCTACATTTTTTGGAGACCATGGTGACAGTAGATGAGACTTGGGTACACCATTATGACCCCGAATCCAAAATTGCCAGCATGCAATGGAAAACCCCGGGCTCCCCAACACCTGTCAAGCCGAGGGCGCAGAAATCTGCAGGAAAAGTGATGCTGGATTTTTTTTGGGACGGCACAGGTGTCCTTTTGAAAGATTATCTGCCTCGTGGCAACACAGTTAATGGACAGTACTATGCAGATCTTCTCACAAAACTAAAAAAGGTTGTGACCAGGACACGAGGGATAACGGGCACTGAAAATCTTCCTTTGCTTCAAGACAACGCGCCCTCTCGCAAAGCACGGCTTGTGCAGCTAGCAGCCAAAGATTTGAATATTGAAATTCTTCCACACCCACCATATTCTCCAGATTTGGCTCCATCAGACTTTTTTCTATTCCCAAATATTAAAAAACAGCTAAAAGGAAATCATTTTGACAGCGATGAAGAGGTTATACTGGCATGTGATGACTGGGTTAGTTTGAAAAATAGGGTGTTCTACTCCCAAGGTCTTTTCAAGGTCAAGCCGAGATGGCAGAAGTGTGTCAATTCAGACGGTGGCTATATTGAAAAGGAATAAACACTATGCAAAATTTCAGCTCTCTGTGACATGTCCTTCATGGTCAGTCCCAAGACTTATGTCAATCCCCTTGTGTATATATATATATATATATATATATATATATATATATATATATATATATATATATATATATATATATATAGAGAGAGAGAGAGAGAGAGAGAGAGAGAGAGAGAGAGAGAGAGAGAGAGAGAGAAGAAGCATATTTTCTGTCCATCTGTCCGCATGACATTATTTGCCAACTTTTATGCTACCTAGTAGTCTGAAATTTGGCACGCTGATTGGTCTTACTGAAGATAATACGCTAGAAAAATTATAAAAACCAAAAAATAAATACCTTACCCGTTCTTTACGGCGTAATTAAACCATAAACGTTGTGCACCAAGGGATATAATTTTATAATAATTTTTTTCATTTTAAAGTGAATTTAGCAAATTATAATAAAATTAATAATTTTATGTAATTCATAGTCTTAGATTTTGTTATTTTTACAAGAAACCTTTTAAAAATTAAGCAAATAATCCCGTCTTTTATAAAAGTGTAGAAAGAATATTTAATATTTTATATCGCAAATATTAATTTTGTTTATAATTATAAAGTAGTTCTCTTTAGAAAGTGGATTATCATTATGCATACAAATTACAGTTATGATTTGTCCATGATTCGCTGTCCAGAATAACTGTACCTGAAGCAATAGGTAGTAATTTTATAAATGTATACAAGGCATGCAAACATTTAAAAGCAAATGTTAAATTTCAACAACTATTAACCAATATAAACCACTTTTATCTTTAGAATTTAGTTTACTTTATTTATTCCATTTTATCCTCTTACTTTATGTAGCGTGAGGTTTTTATTGGCTCTAGAATCAGTATAGTACTGACAATACAGAAGTAGAATGTCTGCAGAAAATGGTGAAGTCCCAGTGTCTGAGAGAACTACTGGTATCACAAATTAGTTACGGCTGTGAATGATCTGATCTCGAAAAATTAGTAGAGAGGAGACAGTCATAAATTGCCACCCCCGCTGTGTAACTAACTGTGATATTAAAAACAAGGAAACAGATTTTTACTTAACAATTATAAAATTGACAAGTCGTTCAAATACAATTTCCTTATTATTTATTTAGTATATACATTATCTACTCTTGTGCTGAAGGATGGATGTTGGAAGATGGAATGTAATGGAATTGTAAGTTTACAAATGATATATATATATATATATATATATATATATATATATATATATATATATATATATATATATATATATATATATATATATATATATATATATATATATATATATATATATATATATATATATATATATATATAACAAGTTTTCCAATTATAGGAACACAATTTTATCAGCTGTGCTGTTACTCAATTATAGTAAATGTATCCGCTGTGCTGTTAATTACATATATAAAATTTATCAGCTATGCTCTTAATCTTGTCTCTTGCTACGCTACTCAGTTTTTCGTCCTTGACCTTTAAATGCTCACAATTGCTGACAGAAATGGTACTAATGTGTACTCATCTCTTGAAACAGTTATGTCCTTAATTTCTTGCACACAACACCCGCTGATGATCGTTTCGTTAGCCCACCCAAGACTGAGGGGGACTAAAGATGTAGCTCCTGTGTAATCACTGTTATCCTGCGAAGTTCCAGGCAGCTGGATTGACTGGTCATACGACCTCAGGTTTGATGACACGAATAAAACATGTAACAAGTAAAAATAGGGGCTAATTTCTGTCATCAAGCCCACCTATTTCTAGTGTATATGAGATGAGCGTGTGTCTCAGGTATCTGCGTGTAGGATGAATGACAACATGGCTCAGTATGAGCTAGCAATAGCGAGACAAGACAGGTTTCTACTTGCAAAACATTCTTTCTGATAAATTAATACATGGATACATCCAATAATATAAATTCAATACATGAATACATCCAATAATATAAATTCAATACATGAATACATCCAATAATATGTACACCTAGGTGTGATACAACCATTTCCTTCTGGCTTGTAACATATATCCTAACAATATTGTTGTGTTCTGATGATAGGAGTATATGAGACGAGGACTGTTTGGTTATATTTCAGGTTGGAGTTATAGGAGACAATAGATTGAAGTTACATGAGTCCTAAGAAGGACTGTTTTGGTTATATTTCAGGTTGGAGTTATCCGAGACAATAGATTGAAGTTATATGAGACAATAGGTTGAGTCCTAACAAGGACTGTTTTGGTTATATTTCAGTTGGTTTTCGTCTTCATCAATCATATCAGGAAATACAATCATTATACCTAATTCCCCAAGATACAATCAGTAACCTGATACATTCATAGTGAAACAATTTATATTAAATATATACAGGTGTAGGTAGTATAAATGACACACAACAAATACAAACATGATATATCTGCTGTAGGCCTATTTTCCTACAAGTTTATAGTACGTATAATTACCCTGTAAGATTTTAAATAGGCCAGTCGACTTTAGTGAAGTAAGAGTTCCCGGTCAATGCAGGTGAGCAATAAATCGGTCTGACAGCTTCCCTTCTTCAGTCGGTCGTCTAGCTGGCTTCGTGTTGGTGGGTGCGTGATTTTGAATAAAATCTTGCCCGTATATATAGGTAGATCAGGTAACTTTTACTGCTTAAGGAATGCTGTTGATTGGTTCTCGGCGTGGCAAGCTGATTGGCTAAATGCTGTTCCGTACCATCCGCCGTACAATCCGTGACCGAGACGAGTCCCGAAAAAGCAGGGCTTATGCCTGATTTTATTCTGTTTTCCGCCATATTGGGAGACAAGATGGCCGTGACCGAGTACAGAAAAACAGGACTTATGCCTAATTTTATTCTGTCTCAGAGACTGGTGAACGGTGCTCGTTGATTGGCTGAGGGATATTTGTATCTCGACATAGTGATTTAACTAAGAAGTGGGTTTACACACACGTTTTACGACACTTTATTTAAAATGCTGAACCCTTAATATTTACTTTTTAAGCGTGCAAATGAAAGGGTGATTTTTCTGTGTATCAATGATGTATAACGTTTTGGTTTTCCTTCCCACATTTTTGGGGGAATACATATGTACTACATGGATGTCAGCAAATGTTACAATTGAACAACTATAAACCAATATTAACCTTTTATCATCTTTAGAATTTAGTTTACTTTATTTATTCAATTTTAGTCTCTTACTTTATTTAAAATGTTTAACCCTTAATATTTACTTTTTAAGTGTGCAAATGAAAGTGAGTACGCACGAGTGTTTATATGTAATTTAAACGCTGTAAACATGCGTGTTTGCAGCACGATGAAAAGCTACATTTTCCGAAATTGCAGATAATGTTAAGCATATCAGTAAAAATGGGACTGCAAAGAAGAAATTGATGCCACTTGAAATTTTACAATAATACTAAGTATGGTCTTATTACTCCATTATAAATCTTCTTTAGAGTTCGTTCATTTGCTCCCCAGTTGGTACCTGCTAATTTTCTGAGTATGCCTAGTCGTCTTCGGGCCTTTCCCTCTGCATTTTCAATATGCTTATTCCATGTAAGCTTTTGGTCAAATGTCACCCCAAGATAGATGGGGTAGCTTTCTTCCTTGATCATGGTTGTCCCTAGGTGTATGTTAGCTGCTTTGTCCTTGGGGGCGAGGGAGAACAGTGTTGTGGAGGTTTTGTCTGTATTTATTGTGATAAGTCATTTCTCTGCCCATGACATTAGCATATCTGCTGCCCGCTGCATTCTATAATCTGCTGTGGTGACGTTTTCATCGGCGCACCAGAGTACTAGGTCGTCTGCATATAAGGCAGCTTTCACTCCAGCGGGTAGATCTTTCACCAGGTCATTGATGTAAACAAGGAAGAGTGTTGGGGAAATTACTCCTCCTTGAGGTACCCCCTGATAGAGCAACACTTTTCTGCTCTGCAGACCATCAAGAGTGACTCTAGTTCTCTTGTGCAATTATGACTGGATCCATCTTATCATGTTGCCTTGGATTCCACTTCTCCTAAGTTTTGCAATAAGGCCATCTTTCCACACCTTGTCAAAGGCCTGCTTGAAGTCGACCCAGATCGTTAGGACCTTTTTCTTCTCCTGGAAGGAATCTTCTACTGCTTGAGACAAATACGTAACTTGGTCTTCTATACTGTAGCATTCTCTAAATCCAGCTTGTTCCGGCACCAAGATCTGCTCAGACTCTAAATACCATTTCAATCTATGGTTGATTATTCGCTCCATAGTCTTCCCGACACAGCTTGTGAGACTGATTGGCCGGTAACTTGCAGTCTTGTACTTACATTTCCCTTTCTTTAGTGTGGGTGTGATGGTATTGGGGTACAGAGCTGTGGTTGAATATCTCAAGCAGTTTTGTCCTTCTGCTTGTTGTGAGTTTCAAGTGAAGGCTGAGACTCTGCGGCTTTCCTAGCCCTGTCCATAGTTTCCTGGGTTCTTGGAGTGTGCTGGACAAGTATGGTGTGTAGTTATACCGGAATCCTTTGGGAATGGTTTCTTTTGCAGCTTGAAGTATGCAACTGTGGAAGTCTTTTACCACTTCATTAATGTCTCTGTTCTGCACCTTGAGGTCAGACAGCAGCGTGTTCACCTGATGCCTGAATAAACCCCAGTTGGCTTTTTTGTAATTCCATCTTGTAATGGCTGGGCCTGTACTGAGAGTTACACTCTGGGCAGTAAGAAAGAAAGGGCGATGGTCGCTTCCTCCTAGTTGGTCTCCTACCTCTCTACTAATGAGTCCAGCTATATCTGGGGTGGCGAAGGCAAGATCTGGAGTTGAAGTTGTGTGCCATCCTCTGGAGTAGAAGGTAGGAGTATCGGTGGCAGTATTGACTAGGATTAGGGAGTGGTCATCTTGCCATGTTTCAACCTCTTCACCCCTGTGATCTAGATGGTTATAGCCTGTAGTAGATTTTGATGGTATTGTATGGTTGATGTCACCTAGTGTGATGTATGAGGTCAGCTGTGAAGGCTTCTGAGATAAATGTAGATGTGAATTACAGAAGGCCCTTCTTGCTACCACTTACGACCTCACACATATCTTTTTTACTAATGAATGTAGGTACGTTAAAAATCTAGGGTACTGATATGTAATGTGTTGTGGTAAATTACACACACACACACACAGATATTTAAGAAGTCTAATAATATTAATAAAATTTATAACACACTGAACTAACTCAGGCTGTTTTAGTTTTTAAAGTTAAATCTTTTGATAATTTTATTTTGTTCTGAACCAAATGTTTAGTTGGTCAGAACATAAGAAATATTATGGAGTTATAAATGAAATGCATAATCATAACATAATAAAATGGAAAATGTGTACTTAATTATTTCAAATGACTGGTTAATAATAATTATATTCAGATAGTCACAGGAGAACTTATTACTAGATATGCTGTTGGGATGGTGTAATCACTCCCAGTCTATGACTGCCAAACATTGTCCGTTGACTTAAGGGATAAATATATATAGTTTAATTTCCCCAATGTCATGGCTTTATTTTATGGTGGATTAGGGATAATTTAGTTGAAAATGTCATTGGTGAAAGTCCAGCAGGCCAGATAAAACTTATCTCGCCTGCGTCGATCCTGTACAAAAGTCTTGTGGCCCCACCTCTCCGTGCTGGGGGCAATATACGGCTGCTCTGACACAATGATAGACTGCTCTGGTCCACACTTGTATATATTACTACAACATTTGACACCGCTTTGGTGCCAAATAGAAACTCACAGTTCTGAAACAAAAGTATTGGTCATGTGTCAGAACTCTACTTCCTGAACCACTTCTGCACACAACACTACACAACAACAACACCACATAGACTGGGTCAGATCTCTCTGACCACACAGCACATCTTACCAAGTTGGTTTCACATAGTATTAGTTCCCCAAGACTACATTACATCTGAGATATGTTCAATAGCTTCCTGCTATTAAATAAGATAGGTGATATGTTCCACTGATCTCAACACTAGATCCTTTTTCATAGTTTCAGTAAGGCGTCCCTATATATTTTCTTTGTATGTATGTCTCTAGACCCTGATCTAGGGCTGGGGATCTAGAGCAAACACTTACTTGTCGTAATCATTTTTATGATATGGCAGTATCAATCACTCGAATTATTAAAATATACAGAATAAATATTGTTCATTCTTACCAGAATTCAGAATTGAGAACACAGTTAAATTTACTAGCAAAACTCAGCTGAGCTGCTGGCCGTATGATGGCGTCCCACTATATAGTTATATTCTTATGGAATCAACACCACCATGGATTCAAACTGCGTCTCTGAACAGACTTATGTCGAATGGCAAACTTTCACCTCTCTATCCCGCTACTATAAAATGCATTGGCCAATCGCCGACTTCCCCCCTTATTTTCAAATTAACAACCAAAAGTCACTTCAGTCAAATCTCAGTCAAGTATGTATTACGGTCTGTTAGTCCGTCTGTCTCTACTTGTTTTTTCATAAAAACACACTTGGTTTTACATGCATTTCCTACACGAATCTGCTGCCTAAGTTATTTTTAGCTACAATTCTCCACCACATTCCCTCTCTTTAATTACAGCTCGATTTTTACGTTTGCAGACTCAAGGCCAAGATTTTGGTAACTTTTAGTGACATGGGTTAACAGTGCATTCGCTTGTATGATATGAACAATACAGTCTTTTGTCAATATCTTCCTTATTATCTATCCGTCTGTATAAATGAAAGCATATTATTTCTCTGCTCAAGATGGGCTATCAAACTAGCTAGGTTTTATTTTCATAACTCTATTATTAAGAAAAAACATATTTTTTCTCAAGTTTCAATTTTGAAATTTGTTCGACACCGTTCCCTCGTGTGTTTAGCCGCGGCATTCAAATAAAGACCAAGTATCGAAACACGCCCAAGAAGTGATTGTCTCGATCAAGAGCTAATGTCCGTTT
>JAMPIV010003839.1:0-99452 GCA_024509875.1 Oreohelix idahoensis
TGAGTGGAAACACGCCTCAGCACAAAACAGGACATGACATGAAACTTCTGGCAAGTACCAGACAAAAGGAACATGGGTCATGCAAAAATTTGTCCAATTCTGACAGCGGGAATTCACAGGAACGTCTTGGACGTTGCACTAGTGTGGTAACAGTCACAGAAGAGAACAAAAATGGCGTACGATTGCGGGTTCGTTTCGCTAGCAAAGAACACTGTAAGTGTCTGTCAGGCGAGGGCTTGGATTACTGTCATTCGGAAATATCTGTGCCATACGACATGTTACCACAGGGCCAAGGTTCCAATCTTAAACTGCCTCTTGACAGACACAACTCATCACAACAGCTTTATAAATGACGGCGGTATTTCAGTCACGTGATTATACCAAGCATCTGTCGACAAACATGTTATGCTAACCGACGCAGCCCGTGTTTAATGTTTGCCATTTTGTTTGATTGTACTTTCAAATTAGTTGCAGCTCTTCAAGTTTGTGAACTCCATCATTAAGCCAGTCTAACGTAATTCGAATACCACCTTGGAGACGGTCACATTGGATATTATTAATTATTTAAATCCTTCTAGTGATTGTCGGCAGTCTTCCGAAAATCGGTTTTGTCTTGTCTGCCATTATCTCTTAGCCTGGAGCCACGACGGTTTGTGACAGCGACTCCCTCCCTGCGCTATCTCCGGGACAATCCGCAGCACTTCCCTCCAAGAATAGTCAATTTATTTTGTCCGCCTGGAGGTCTTTTTTCCTTCTCAGTTTCTGTAATCTCCATCACTTATCCCCCCTCAGGGTTTTAAGCTGTTGAATTTCTGGTGATAATTTTAATGACTTCTAGTGTGTAGAATCTATTCATTTCCGTTATTAGCAGACGAACTCTTCTCCACATTCCCTACCACCCCGTCTCCGTGTTGCATGACGTCATTTCCGGCTGCGTTATTCTTATTGCCGGGAAGATGTACTTGGCACAGTTGAGTAAGGGGACAGTTGAGTAAGGGCACAGTTGAGTAAGCCTTACTTCATGTCTCAACAGTTCAAAGATGTTAATCTCGTATATCGATATTTGTCTTCTTTGCACATTACGCCCCCTGTGGAGCATAGTTTTTCCTACACTTTATCCAAGTCATCCTGTCTCGCGCCATCTGTTCACTATGTATCCATCATTTCTACATTCTTCTTATGTCTGATAATAATATATATCTTCTTCCAGAGATGTGGTATTTACATTTCGGATTTTACCTAGAGATTCCAGGACAAAGGCTGTAGTTGTTATTTTCATAGCGAACGAACGATGAAAAAAACGGTTTTAAAAAACAAAAAGGCGAAATATAAGTTCTCTCGAATGTCAGAATCCATGGCTTACTTCCTCCCCACCTGTAAGGTCATGAAAATATTCCCTTAACACTTCTTAGGTACCGTACATCAAATCGTCATACCGTTTTATTACTTCTCACCTCACACATTTATAATTCTTTTTATATCCAGTATTCTGATCAAGCCATTCTCCACGCTTTGTTTTTTTTTTCTTATCGAAGCAGTCAGTCTTTATTGCCAAATTAATGAAACGTTAGGTCTGCTGTGCCAAATTAACAACGCTTAGAAGATATGTGTTGTCAAATTAAGGCTGTAATACAAATGTGTTGTCAAATTAAGGCTGTGTTAGGTCTGCTGTGTCAAATTTTCAACTCTAGAAGATATGTGTTGTCAAATTAAGGCTGTAATAGAAATGTGTTGTCAAATTAAGGCTGTGTTAGGTCTGCTGTGTCAAATTTTCAACTCTAGAAGATATGTGTTGTCAAATTAAGGCTGTATTAGAAATGTGTTGTCATATTAGCGACGCAATATATCTGTGTTACCAAACAGAAGAAGCCGAAGCTCTTTGTTGTCAGTTTAATGGAACGTTGAATGTTGTCCAATTATTTGAAAAATAAGCACTAAAAACCATCACCTAACATACCATCACCTAACATACCATCACCTAACATACCATCACCTAACATACCATCACCTAACATACCATCACCTAACATACCATCACCTAACATACCATCACCTAACATACCATCACCTAATATACTATCACCCCTTATACACCACAAGATTGTGTCAAGCAAGTCATCTTCCATCTCTTCTCAACTTCTTCAAATATAGTATCAGTGAAGTTATATTTCTTCCGTTTCTGTTTGATTTATTTACTTTTTTTAACCACTGCTGATTGTTTGTGTGTTGCCCGTATAGTTAATTTGTATTGTGCATGTTTGCAACCAGGCTTTGACCCAGATGGAAACGAATGGGTAATTATCCTCACACGGTACATGGGAATCAAGGAATACAAGACAAATGTATAATGTACCAGAAAACAATTCTACTGAAACCATTGTACCGAAAGAGCTCACAAGAAGGAGGAATGGACATCACTGGAATAGTTCATCACCAAGTATAATGATCATTTGATGGTGTTGAATTATGTCGTCATTTAGAAGTCATTAGTTGTCTTTGATAACTGTACCGTTTTGATCTCAGACAAAACATTAAGTTGCCTCCAACGAGGAGTTAATTCACTTGGTTACATTATGTACCTGTGATAAGTAAATGTGATATGTATTTGTAATGTATATATATTTATGATCAGAACTATATTAAATCAGGTAAAGAAATGAATGACCTTTACAGCAGTTATGACAGAGAATGTAAGACGAAAATGGTTTTTTTTTCTCTTTCAAGCTACACAAATCTTCTTTTTCCCTTCCCTAGCTAAACGTTGGTTTGTTAGTGAGTTATACTTTATTTAGAAAATCAATTGTAGCCACAAGAAAATGGGGTTCTGGTGGGGATGGTTTGAATTTTACTAGCAGCTAAGAAATCAAATGTAGAAATGTTTAAAGAAGATAATAACAACTGCAGTAACAAAGATGAGGAGGGCTACAGTAAAACTTCTTACAATGACACATAAGACGAAAAATGGTCAAACGTGTACGGTAACAAACACGTTGTCAGAGTTTGAAAAAAAACGAGTTTAAAAAAAACAACAGATATATGAAAGTAAAAAAATAGATGCATTAAAACATTAAGTAAAATATTATTTGTCATGAAAAGCGCAAAATTGTTTTATGAATTTAGCCTAATTTTTGCTGTCTTGTCTCTGACGTTTTAACTCGTTTCTCCCTGACGATGATCTTGTGTTCATACCTTAGTCCCATTCTTCTTCCTATTGTCTTAATAAAAGCTAACAGGTAAAGGTTCTCTCCCATAGCAGATACTGGTATAGAGGAGTCAAGTGTTAGAGACTTCATTAAACTAGGTCCAGCATCGATAATGGGGTGACCAGTTCCCTTACTCGCTGCCTTGTTCTTCCCTAACTCAAGTTCTCAGGTACCCATTTACAGCTGGGTAAACTGGAGATGTCGATACCGTGTATCGAACCAGCCACCTATGCCGCCAGAGACAAGCGCTTTAACCACTCTGTATATCGGACGTCGTTATTTATCCCTTTCTTGTCTGTATCCAGTTCTCTCGTCTCCATGTATTCTTTGGTGTCCCACAAACTGTCTTATCCTGGGGGTTTCACAGCAAGGACTGTCCTGTACTTCTATAAACAGGTTTCCTCAAGGACTATCCTGTACTTCTATAAACAGGTTTCCTCAATGACTATCCTGTACTTCTATAAACAGGTTTCCTCAAGGACTATCCTGTACTTCTATAAACAGGTTTCCTCGAGGACTATCCTGTACTTCTATAAACAGGTTTCCTCAAGGACTATCCTATACTTCTATAAACAGGTTTCCTCA
Source organism: Oreohelix idahoensis (assembly GCA_024509875.1). Classification (NCBI taxonomy): domain Eukaryota; kingdom Metazoa; phylum Mollusca; class Gastropoda; order Stylommatophora; family Oreohelicidae; genus Oreohelix; species Oreohelix idahoensis. The sequence goes on from JAMPIV010003839.1 coordinate 3,789, forward strand.
AGGACTATCCTGTACTTCTATAAACAGGTTTCCTCAAGGACTATCCTGTACTTCTATAAACAGGTTTCCTCAAGGACTATCCTGTACTTCTATAAACAGGTTTCCTCAAGGACTATCCTGTACTTCTATAAACAGGTTTCCTCAAGGACTATCCTGTACTTCTATAAACAGGTTTCCTCAAGGACTATCCTGTACTTCTATAAACATGTTTCTTCAAGGACTTTCCTGTACTTCTATAAACAGGTTTCCTCAAGGACTTTCCTGTACTTCTATAAACATGTTTCCTCAAGGGCATTCCTGTACTTCTATAAACAGGTTTCCTCAAGGACTATCCTGTACTTCTATAAACATGTTTCTTCAAGGACTTTCCTGTACTTCTATAAACAGGTTTCCTCAAGGACTTTCCTGTACTTCTATAAACATGTTTCCTCAAGGACTTTCCTGTACTTCTATAAACAGGTTTCCTCAAGGACTATCTTGTACTTCTATAAACAGGTTTCCTCAAGGACTATCTTGTACTTCTATAAACAGGTTTCCTCAAGGACTATCATGTACTTCTATAAACAGGTTTCCTCAAGGACTTTCCTGTACTTCTATAAACAGGTTTCCTCTAGGGCTTTCCTGTACTTCTATAAACAGGTTTCCTCAAGGACTTTCCTGTACTTCTATAAACAGGTTTCCTCAAGGACTGTCCTGTACTTCTATAAACAGGTTTCCTCAAGGACTATCTTGTACTTCTATAAACAGGTTTCGTCAAGGACTTTCCTAAACTTCTATAAACAGGTTTCCTCAAGGACTTTCCTGTACTTCTATAAACAGGTTTCCTCAAGGACTTTCCTGTACTTCTATAAACAGGTTTCCTCAAGGACTTTCCTGTACTTCTATAAACAGGTTTCCTCAAGGACTTTTCTGTACTTCTATAAACAGGTTTCCTCAAGGACTTTCCTGTACTTCTATAAACAGGTTTCTTCAAGGACTTTCCTGTACTTCTATAAACAGGTTTCTTCAAGGACTTTCCTGTACTTCTATAAACAGGTTTCCTCAAGGACTGTCTTGTACTTCTATAAACAGGTTTCCTCAAGGACTATCTTGTACTTCTATAAACAGGTTTCCTCAAGGACTATCTTGTACTTCTATAAACAGGTTTCCTCAAGGACTATCTTGTACTTCTATAAACATGTTTCCTCAAGGACTTTCCTGTACTTCTATAAACAGGTTTCCTCAAGGACTGTCCTGTACTTCTATAAACAGGTTTCCTCAAGGACTATCTTGTACTTCTATAAACAGGTTTCCTCAAGGACTATCTTGTACTTCTATAAACAGGTTTCCTCAAGGACTATCTTGTACTTCTATAAACAGGTTTCCTCAAGGACTATCCTTTACTTCTATAAACAGGTTTCCTCAAGGACTATCCTTTACTTCTATAAACAGGTTTCCTCAAGGACTTTCCTGTACTTCTATAAACAGGTTTCCTCAAGGACTGTCCTGTACTTCTATAAACAGGTTTCCTCAAGGACTATCTTGTACTTCTATAAAGAGGTTTCCTCAAGGACTATCTTGTACTTCTATAAACAGGTTTCCTCAAGGACTATCCTTTACTTCTATAAACAGGTTTCCTCAAGGACTATCTTGTACTTCTATAAACAGGTTTCCTCAAGGACTATCCTTTACTTCTATAAACAGGTTTCCTCAAGGACTGTCCTGTACTTCTATAAACAGGTTTCCTCAAGGACTATCCTGTACTTCTATAAACAGGTTTCCTCAAGGACTATCCTGTACTTCTATAAACAGGTTTCCTCAAGGACTATCTTGTACTTCTATAAACAGGTTTCCTCAAGGACTATCCTTTACTTCTATAAACAGGTTTCCTCAAGGACTATCCTGTACTTCTATAAACAGGTTTCCTCAAGGACTATCCTGTACTTCTATAAACAGGTTTCCTCAAGGACTATCCTGTACTTCTATAAACAGGTTTCCTCGAGGACTATACTTCTATAAACAAGTTTCCTCCAGGACTATCATGTACTTCTATAAACAGGTTTCCTCAAGGACTATCCTGTACTTCTATAAACAGGTTTCTTCAATGTGTGTTAGCGGTGCCCGAAAAGAGAGCGAACAACAGTGTAACCGGCCTAGCATGTCGCAAAAGGAGACTAGTGAGGATTGGCCATGTGAGTGGCTAGTGAAATCTTTAAGCTAACAAAATTTCACCAAGTTTAGACAACTCAGTCAACGCAAATAATTTACTCACTCAATCATCGAAGACAGAAGAATGTCCTCTTGTACTGAGCTTCGTGACGCACATTAATTGCTAGAATAAATAATTTGAACGAAAGCAAACAAAAGTACCCAAATCAATTTTGACATGCGCTGTCAATCATTTAAGCATGTACTTATTCTACAAACCTGCTATATAACCACATTATCTGTTTTGACGATAAACTACGTCTGTATTCATCAGCGCAGATTTGTCCACATCTCCAGAAGCTGATATTAAAATTACTCTTCTCCCGTCCTCAATTTCCCTGTAAGCTCTTCTATTGTTTTTCCAGAAAGTTCCAGTGCAGCCGGAAATAAATGGATAATCAAATATTACTTGGGACACAAGTGCACAATTTTGAAATTTGTAGATTTAGCGTACTTTCTGGCGAACTAGGACACCAAGGTCAAACTTAATGAACCAATAATCCGGACCGACGTCGTCTGGCTTGTAGACTCGTCTCATTAGTGTACTAATGGTTCGAGATTGTTAAATTGTCAGACTCAAGAGCACGATTTGCCAAAATGCACTGATTTGGAATCGAAATATCAAATAAACGAGATGATAGACTTGTATTATTAAATTAGAGAAGCGATAGATTTGTGTTGTTAATTTAGAGAAGTGATAGATCTGTGTTGTTAAACAGGAGAAGTGATAGATCTGTGTTGTTAAACAAGAGAAGTGATAGATCTGTGATGAAAAATTAGTGAAGCGATATGTCTATGATTTTTCTTAGTTTTGTTTATTTGTATTATATACGAGTATATATTAGTATATATATATATATATATATATATATATATATATATATATATATATATATATATATATATATATATATATATATATATATATATATATATATATATATATATAATTTGAAATCATTAAAAAAACCGCTTAACGTTCAGTGAAAAGATGCCGGAACTCGAAGCAAAGGCGATCATGTCCCTCCATACATCTCAATATCATCAGTTCTGTTGTTAATCTCTTCACATGTCAAAGTTTCAAATTATCAGTTATCGTTACTCAATGTTTTTCTCTATTTCCATTTGTCTCTTGTATTCCCAGAGATGACGATGTTTTTAAGAGCTCATCTTCTCGTCACATTTCCAGTGAAGACTGATTTTCATTTCTTTATATTTTGTTATTATATTTATTTGTTCACTAATTCTTCCCAAGCATTCTTCTTTAGTTATCTGTGCTGTCCACATTCTTTTCAGAAACATCAGTTGTTTTAATTGATTTTATAATGTTTTGTTCAATGTCAACGCATCACTTCCATGCAATAATATTGGTTCTAACATTTTGTTAAGGTCTTTTCGTTGTGTCCTATCAGTACTGTGCCATCAGTATAACACCAAGTTCTTCACAATGTACCCTCAACTCGTATTCCCGGTACACATTTGAATGATGTCACGATGTTTTGGCTGTGTAAAGATGATTGATCAGATGTGAGAACTGTCACGGGATTCACTCTCCTTGCTCTGCAGGGATGGTCCAATAGTGGCCAAACTTCAGAGTATCTACTGTGGGTCTTCAAAGGTGTCTACGTTTAGCTCAAGATTACACTTGGCAGAGATGTGAATTGAAGAACGGTGCTTCAGTTCTAGGGAGCCTCATATTAATTTAAAGACATCAAGTCCTAACGGCTGGTAGGATCCAGGCCGTGTCAACTTTTTATCTTTCCTGACCTTCTATGAGTTAGGATGTCGCTCGATCTGATGAGCCCCCAACTGATTTAACTTAGTAAAACATTACTTTAATAGCTCTGTTATAAGTATTTAAACTTACTGACACTTACGGGTGCAGTTCACTCAAAATGACTAAATCAACTATAACTTTGTATATTTACTTACTTACTTACTTAGTCGTTCCCCTTCTACCGTGAGGTGTAGAGGTTTGGAAGAGAGAGCGCCAGACTATCCTATCGGCTGTCTTCCTCCTGGCCTGGTTCCATTCAAGTCCTCGGTCCTTCAAAGATTGTCTAATGTTGTCCTCCCAGCGGACTCTGGGTCGTCCTGGCTCTTTGTTTCCCATGCTTGTGGTGGTAGCCGATCTTCTCCCATTCTGCAGACATGGCCAAACCATCTTAGTTGGGACTGTTCTACTTGGGTCTGCAGGGGGTGGGATTTTAGGCCTTGACGTATCGTCTGGTTGCGGAACATGTCTCTTCCTGTTACTTCAACCACCTTCCTCAGATACCTCATTTCTGAGGTTTGGATCTGGCTTTTGTGGGTTGTAGTCATTGCCCATGACTCGCATCCATATGTCAAGACTGGGACATAGGTGGAGCGGTATACAGCCATCTTCGTTTTCTTACCAACCTCTCTCTTGCTGAGGAATCCTCGATTTATGGCCTGAAAAACTCTCCCAGCTGCTGCTTTTCGAGTGGCCAACCATGGATTTTGTTTTAGAGCTACTTATGACCATCCCTCTCTTCTCCAGCTCTTCCTTCCAGACTTGCAGGTTGGATTGGAGATGTGCCTCTGATTTAGCAATCAGGGCAACATCATCAGCAAATGCCAGCTCTGAAATACAGACCTGTCTCATCTTCCAGTACCCCACTGAATATTTTCTTGTTCTCTCCTTACATGCCTTGATGACATCGTCCATGAGGAGTATGAAAAGATAAGGTGACAGGATATCACCTTGTCTTACACCAGTGTTGGTCCTGAGCTCTTCTGATTTATGGTTTGCTGTCCTAACATAATTTCTGCAAGACTTGTAGAAGCATGAATCAGAGGTGCTGGAATGTTCTTCCTTGCCAAACAGTCCCAAAGTTTGCTCCAGGGGACCCTGTCAAACGCCTTTTCCAGATGTATGAAACAAAGCTGGATCTCACTCTTATACTGATGGGTCGTTTCACTCAGCGGTCTGAGTGTGAAGATTAGGTCTTGAGTACATCGGTTTGCTAGGAATCCGCACTGGATCTCATCCAATTGTGGCTCAGCTAGGCGTCGGAGTCTCTGCTCTAGGATTCTAGAGTAGATTTTACCAGGAACACTGAGAAGGGATATGCCTCTATGGTTTCCACATTGTCGATTGTCACCCTTTTTTAAAATTGGTGTTATGATGGCAATCTCCCAATCCTTTGGTATGGTCTTGTTACACCACGCTGTCTGTAGGACCCTTAAGAGTAATAGGTCGCCTGATTCTCTAATGTACTTAACCATTTCTGGTGTTATACCATCAAGCCCTGCTGCTTTGCCAATCTTGATTTTATCCAGTGCTGCCTTTAGTTCTTCCATCTTTATGTCATCTTCACCATCATTGGTTTTCTCTTATGTGCTAGTGGTTATCATTTCTGATGCTTAACCATGCTCACAATCCAGGAGTTCTGAGAAATATTCTTTCCATCTTACCATTACTTCCTTCGGGGCAGTAATCAATTTGCCTTGCTTGTCCTTTATAAATTTGAGAGGGCATTGTTTTTCCTTCGTCATGTTCTTTACGGTCTTATAGAACAATTTCTGGTTTTCTTGTGCATCTTTTTCTAGCTTTTCTCCAAATTCTTCCCAGGACTTCTGTTTTGCTGCTAGCACTTTGTTCTTTGCTTCTGTTTTGCTGCTAGCACTTTGTTCTTTGCTTCTGTTCTGAGTGTCACATATTCTCTATATTTCTCTGTTTGTCCTGCTGTGTTGTTAGCTCCTAAGTATTGTTCCCATGCCATTTTCTTCTCTCTTATTTTCTCTTTGACTTCCTCTGTCCATCAAGATGTCTTCTTTCTCTTGTTCCCAAGTCGGACTTCACCGCATGCTTCTGCTGCAGCTGTCTTTATGATCTCCTTGAATTTATTCCAGAGGGTTTCCAAGTTATCAGGTCGTTCTTCTGTGTTGTTCACCGCTGCAGCAATAAGCCCCTGATATCTGGTCTTAATTTCTGGCTCTTTCAGCTTGTAGGTCTTAATGCTCATTTCTCCTGCTCGTTTACTTGGTTTCTTGCGTGATGTTGGGCAGTTCCTAGGCTGAGCAACTCTTTCAGTTGTTCTTTTGATTGTAAGCAGGTAGTGATCACTTCCAATCTCTGGCCCCCTCCAGACTCTAGCATCCCGAACATATTTGAATGAGCTCCTCCTAACAATAGCATAGTCAATCACTGACATCTCATTCTTTGTTGGTTTACATCTAGTGTATGCATGTATGCGCTTATGGGGGAACTTTGTGTTTGTAATGATCAGATTCTGCTCACTGCAGAATCTGAGGAGTCGCTTTCCATTGTCATTGAGAGTATCTTCTCCATATCTTCCGATAACTCTACCCATCTAGCATGGTCATTTCCAACTCTGGCATTGAAATCTCCGAGCATGATAATTTCATCTAGACAGTCATCCACTGTCCTTTGAAGCAGCTCGTAGAATTCCTCCTTGACCTCTGCTCTCTCATCCTCATTTGGCCCATACACTATGACCAGGTTGACTATGGTTTCTCCTTCTTTTAGTTTTACAACAAATGCGCTCCTAGACAACGTTCCATCCTTTGATACTATCTTTTTGGTTTTTGGCCACAATGCAACCCACGCCCCCTTTAGCTCTTTCAGATGTGGGTACACCACTGTAGAGCAGCGTGTTGCCATCGAGATCCACGATTCCTTGTCCTTTTTTCTTTGTTTCCGTTATAGCCAGAATTTCTAGTTTTGCTTTCCTCATCTCTTCCACCAGCTCCTCTTCTTTCCCATTTATACTTCTTGTGTTCCAAGTTCCATAAGTCGTAGTCCGTTCCAGTTCGTCGCCTTCAGAATCAGTCCGGTTTTCTCTCTTGTAGTTCTCATAATCAAAAGTTTAAAGCAAACAGGTGATTGCCTGTTGTGCCTTTGCATGGTGGAGGGGCTGCCTCCTTACGGCCTCCATGCAGGCCGCCCTCCTCCTTTTTCAGCCGGACTTGGGACCGGCCTATGCGGAGTTACTTTGTATATTTACAGATAACAAATTTAATAATCGATTATCGTTAACAAATGTAAAATAAATAAAGGTGAGGTGAATTTAGATAAGACTCTTTAAAATGTCCTCACAGGTGATGGTCTGATTTGAAAAAGTTCGTTATTAGAGAGTTCACTCAGCAGCTTTGAATAGGTACTTAGCTGCAAGTAAGATGTCGGTTGGTTTCTGCTTCAGCCGATGGTTGTTCTTTGTAGGTTATGGACTGGTTCACTCTCGTCACTGGTCAAGTCTGGTGGCCGCAACATGTCTCTCGCAGTATCGTTTGGTAATTGCAAAGATGGTCCAACGTATGTTAAGACCCATCTGCTGTAGGTGTCTAGCTTTGACTGACAATCCTCAAGGAAACTTAGGTTTAACCAAGCTGGACTGGTCTGTGTGGGTAGGGGTCAGACAAAAGCCGGTACCCTAATGTACGAGACAGGTAAACTAAGACAGGTCACGGCAGAAATGAGAAACTATAGGTTACACATTCTAGGGATAAGTGAGAGCAGATGGACAGGGGCAGGAAAAGTTAAAACAGCAACAGGAGAAACAGTACTTTACTCTGGAAGAGAGGATGGACAGCACAGTGAAGGCGTAGCCATTATTCTTCAGAAAGGGATAGAAAGGACATTACTGGAATGGAAACCCATCAACAACAGACTGATACGATTGAGATTGAGAGGGAGATTCACCAACACTACAATAATACAATGCTACGCACCAACGAATGATAGCGATGAGGAGGTCAAGGATGAATTCTATCAACAACTGCAGAAAGAAATGGAGGACACACCTAGATATGATCTTGTTATAGTAATGGGAGACCTCAATGCGAAAGTTGGTACACACAATACATATAATGAAAGAACAATGGGGAAATGCGGCAGCGGAATAGCAAACGAAAATGGGGATAAGCTAATACGTTTCTGTAGCATAAACAACCTGGTCATTGGAGGAACACTTTTCCCACATAAGGAAATTCACAAGTTAACATGGGAATCACCAAATGGTCGGGACAGAAACCAGATAGACCACATCATGGTTAACGGTAGATGGAGACATGCATTACAAGATGTGAAGGTAAGAAGAGGTGCAGATGTGGGAAGCGATCACCATTTAGTAGTTGCAAAACAGAAGCGAAGTCCCCCAGGTTAAAGCAACTATATAGCGAACAGTACAGTCAACTGGACAGGGAAGTTAAACGCCAAACCCGAGCCAACAAAAGGAATTTCCTAGACGATCTTGCAAAACAGGCAGAAGAGGCAGCACTGAGAAATGAACAAAGCACAGTATACAAAATAACTAAATTCATCAGCGGAAAACAAGGTGCAAACAACATTACATTAGTAAGAGATAAGCAAGGAAATCTCATTAAGACAGCAGAGGGACAGGAAACAAGATGGGCAGAGCACTTCAGAGAAACTCTGAACAAGGAAATACCAGAGACACAATTGAATGTTCCTGAGGCTGAAAACGATCTAGATGTAAATACAGACATTCCACGAAAAGAAGAAATCATCACAGCAATCAAAGGGTTAAAGAACGGTAAAGCTCCGGGCCATGATAACTTAAATGCAGAGCTATTTAAGACAGACCCTGAGCTAGCAGCAGAACTATTAGAACCACTATTTGCACAAGTGTGGAAAACGGGGACAACACCATCAGAGTGGAACAAAGGAATAATTGTCAAATTGCCCAAGAAGGGAGATCTTTCAGACTGCAATAATTGGAGAGGAATCACTCTTCTCTCAGTTCCCAGCAAAATACTAGGCAGGATAATTATACAGAGAATTTCAAAGGCAGTAGACTACAAACTGAGGAAAGAACTAGCAGGATTTAGAAAGAACAGAAGATGTGTAGACCATATATTCACTCTCAGGAACATTATAGAGCAGTGCTCAGAATGGCAAAGACAGCTTTACATAAATTTTGTTGATTTTGAAAAGGCTTTTGACAGCATACAAGATGGACTACATTTTCAACATTGGAAGATCTGGAATATGCAGATGACATTGCACTGCTGGCACATTCACATCAACACATCCAGGAAAAAACGGATAGACTTAATAAATTTAGCCAGCAGGTGGGCTTGAACATCAATTTAAAGAAGTCTGAGGTCATGACGCTCAATGTGAGCAACCCTGAGCCCATATCAGTAAGGAATCAGCAACTGGTACAGACAGATACCTTCACATACCTAGGAAGCATAGTAACACCAGACGGTGGGGCAGGCAAAGACATATCTGGAAGTCCTCCCAATACAGCACAAGCACAAAATTAAGATTATACCAGAGTTACGTGCTTTCTGTGCTTCTCTATGGTGCGGAATGCTGGAGAGTCACAGAGAAGGAAATGTCAAAATTGTCCTCTTTTCACACAACATGCCTAAGAAAAATTCACCGAATCTTTTGGCCGAATACCATCACCAACCAAGATCTGCTTACTCGTAGCAAGCAAGAGGACATGCATACCATCATAGCTGGCAGACGCTGGAGCTGGGTTGGTCATGTCCTCAGAAGAGACCCCGATGCCATCACAAGAACAGCTATGCTTTGGACCCCTGAAGGAAAGCGAAAGAGAGGCCGACCAAAAACAACTTGGCGGAGGACTGTGGAGGCTGAGATGCAAAGAATGAACCAGAGTTGGGGCACTGTACGAAGGATGGCCACCGACCGTGCAAAGTGGAATCAATTTGTTGTTGCCCTACAAGACGCCACTAGGCGTGATGGCCACTGACTGCTTTGACGGTCGGTGGTTAAGGATCGAAGAAGAAGAGAAGAAGAAGGAGAGAAACAAATACCCTCCTGAGTATTGTGTTTCCTGACACAGAATCAGGTTACCCCCCCCCCCCAATCCCTCTCCTTTTCATTCCACCATCCCATCTGCCTCAGAACTTCACCCTCTCTGAGCATTAATGTTAATCCCAGTGAGCGGAAAACCTCCATTGCATTTATACTGAACATGTTTACATTTCATTATGCACTGGTTAAAAAGGTTAATATAATAAGTATGTACATCAGTTCCATCATCATCCATTCCCTGCTCCATATAGAACTTGGGACTACTTCTGCTTTTGGTTCTCTATGAGAAACCGCATAAAGCAGTCACCAGCTCTTGCAGTGGTGGTTCATGAAACCATCATTCTGTATGCTGAGATTGCCAGCCTCGTATGACTTGGACATCCACTAGCAATTTTCATATTTTAATAAATGTTCTAACTCTGGGAATTTCAGCACAGGAACTGCCGTGTAGACTTATAAGCAGGTTCCTTCAACGCCAGTCTTATCCATCCTTAGTTTTCTCTGCTGGACTCTTATCATGAAGACAACACTATATCTTTTGTGGTCAGCTTCCTCTAAACCAAGCCCTACCACTTCCTGTTTCGTCCTACCACTTCTTGTTTCGCCCTACCACCTCCTGTTTCGCCCTACCACTTCTTGTTTCGCACATTCCCAACATGTTAATCTAGTAGGTTCACATTTCTCCTGCCGCCTGTGAAGTTTAGCTGACTTGTCTATATTGTTGCTGACGTTCATGTGGCTTAAATTTTCTACATAAAAGGGCAGCATGCCCCTGCTTAACTCTCTTTAGTTCAGATGAACATTCAGTTGTTGTTTCTGAACGATGTGATATTTCCGAACCACACATTGGACTGTTGATTATTTCTTCTGTTGTTGTTTCTGAACGATGTGATCTTTCCGAAAGGACACATTGGACTGTTAATTATTACTTCTGTTGTTGTTTCTGAACGATGTGATCTTTCCGAACCACACGTTGGACTGTTGATTATTTCTTCTGTGTTTGTTTCTGAACGATGTGATCTTTCCGAACCACACGTTGGACTGTTGATTATTTCTTCTGTTGTTGTTTCTGAACGATGTGATCTTTCCGAAAGGACACATTGGACTGTTAACACATTAACTACCGCAAGCCGCTGTCAGCGGCTCACAAAATAATCACATTTGGACCGCAAGCCGCTCAGAGCGCCAATCTAATTTTAGTAATAAAACGAATGAAAAATGTACTGAAACACTTTCTGATCTGGTTCGAGATTTTAAGTTGCGACCGGAAAACAAATTCCCAAAGCATGGTTGTTGTAGAACACTGGAAAATTGATATTATGTTCATAGTTTTCAGCGTTTTGGGTTAGTTACCAAATCGTGTAAAACTGTTTACTGTGGCAACTAGTGATAGGACTACAAAAAATGCGTGTACATCTCGTCTAACGGCTGAATAGGATAGAAACGTGTTTCAACAATTGACTGATAGATCTAGCGACGAGGACAAGAGTGAAAATCGTGTGCACATTGATTGAAATTGTGATTTTGATAGAGATGGGGGCGCAAGCAGTTATAATTGTGAAAATATTGCAAGTCTTCGGCCATCGGAGGGCCGTTAAATAGCAACAACCTCTATTAGAGTTACAACCAGTGTTTATTGTAATAGTACATTCATTTATCTTTAAAATGACATGTAATTCATAAAAATCTGTGAACAATTACGAAAACTACAGCTTACATTGTGCAAACACCTACAGGATGAAAATGGGGAAAAAATTTAATTCGGCCACAGTGTGTTTTTCAATTCGGTAGTTAATGTGTTAATTATTACTTCTGTTGTTGTTTCTGAACGATGTGATCTTTCCGAACCACACGTTGGACTGTTGATTATTTCTTCTGTTGTTGTTTCTGAACGATGTGATCTTTCCGAACCACACATTGGACTGTTGATTATTTCTTCTGTTGTTGTTTCTGAACGATGTGATCTTTCCGAACCACACATTGGACTGTTGATTATTTCTTCTGTTGTTGTTTCTGAACGATGTGATCTTTCCGAACCACACATTGGACTGTTGATTATTTCTTCTGTTGTTGTTTCTGAACGATGTGATCTTTCCGAACCACACATTGGACTGTTGATTATTACTTCTGTTGTTGTTTCTGAACGATGTGATCTTTCCGATGGAAACATTGGACTGTTGATTATTTCTTCTGTTGTTGTTTCTGAACGATGTGATCCGTCCGAACCACACATTGGATTGTTGATTATTTCTTCTGTTGTTGTTTCTGAACGATGTGATCTTTCCGAACCACACATTGGACTGTTGATTATTTCTTCTGTTGTTGTTTCTGAACGATGTGATCTTTCCGAACGGACACATTGGACTGTTGATTATTTCTTCTGTTGTTGTTTCTGAACGATGTGATCTTTCCGAACCACACATTGGACTGTTGATTATTTCTTCTGTTGTTGTTTCTGAACGATGTGATCTTTCCGAACGGACACATTGGACTGTTGATTATTTCTTCTGTTGTGGTTGCTTCTTTTCGGTCTCTTACAAATGTGTTTTTATTTTGAAAATATAACAAGTTGCTGATCTGTCATTATATTGCCATTTCGTTAAAAAAAAATTAACTTACGTTTCTTTCTAAAAAAATAAATAAATAAATAAAACCAGAATAGAAAAAAAAACGCGTATTAAATGTTTTATTTCATTTCTATACATTTAGTTTGGTGTGATTAAATCTGGGCTGAAAATGATAAAAGGCTTCTTGAGCAGTCACTATTTTCTGTGCTCTGGCTCAGCTTCAACTCCAGGCACTAACCAGCTGCTCCCCCCCCCCTCCCCCTTACCCCAAACCAGCTCCGGGCTCAGCTGCAAAACTCAGATCATAAGTAAAATAATTCAGAAATAAATCATTCCATTCAAATATCTGGTCATACCATTAATATAAACTGGACGAGTGAGTCCAGCCAGGTGACAAGCCTCGAGGCGCATGCGATGACCTTCCATAATCTCTATTTTGTATGCCATCCATCAACTTTGTTGAAGATCTCTCTCCCAGCTATAGAGTCAAGCTCTCCATTATCTCTCCTCTCTCTCTCTCTCTCTCTCTCTCTCTCTCTCTCTCTCTCTCTCTCTCTCTCTCTCTCTCTCTCTCTCTCTCTCTCTCTCTCTCTCTCTCTCTCTCTCTCTCTCTCTCTCTCTCTCTTCCTCAGCTTCTCTTTTCCTCAATTTTTCTCGCGGTCACGACGTTTTGGTATGCTCCTCCTCTCATCCCATGTTTAATTAAGCTTGATTTATATTACGTGATGTGTATCTCCCGCCCACTTCTGTAAGATAGGTAATTTTGTCACGATGTGCCCGTAAACTCGTATTTATTGAACCCCAGCAGATGTTAATTCAGCAAAGTATTATTAATATGTTAGCTCTGTATGTTATGTATTTAAAATTATTCATACGGGTGCAATCATCAACTTTCAAAAATTAACAAATTTATCAAATCCTACTAATGACTTATATCTTCATGTATATTTGTTTATGGAAAATAGGGCTACTAGTGCCATTGAGCTTTCTGTCTATCTCTCTGTCTTTCTATCTCTGTATGTCTGTCTGTCTTTCTCTCTCTCTCTCTTTCTCTCTCTCTCTCTTTCTTTCTCTCTCTCTCTCTCTCTCTCTCTCTCTCTCTCTCTCCCAATACTTTATGAGTTCTGATTACCTCCCCCCCCCCCCCCCAATGTGATTATTTTTCCAAACAAATTATGTAATATCGAATGTAGGTTTAATGATGATGTTTGTACTTTTCAACATATTTTATTTCATGATTATAATTAGATACTGTGAATGTGAGTATGCTATTATTTTAGTTTTACAACGTTGACTTCCTTCAAATTGATATGTCAAATGTTTGTGAGAATAAATGAATTCAGTATAAAAGATGAAGAGAAAGGAAGGGCAGAATGTCAGACGGGCCTGCGTGGCCAATTCTCAACCTTTTGCAAGTAAAGTTCATTCGTTCGTTCGTGCGTTCTCTCTCTCTCTCTCACACACACACAATCTGGTGTTTGCTTACGGTTAGACCGGACTGCTTAGAGTTACAGTGATCGCACACCTTAAGCTACCTGCCACAAAATATTAAGTTATAGTCTGAATCAATAACTTTATGCAAATTTAAATCTCTTGCTGGGGGCACTCTATAGTAATCAGAACTTGCTTTTTTTCGTGGCAACTTAGAACGCTGTAACAATGTTTACATATTTATTGCAGTCTCAGCCGGATGAAAATAACTTTTGGAGGTGGCTTGTAGGGGCCCGGCATATGGCTTGTAGGGACCGGCATATAAATTGAGACAAGTTTCTGGAAGGTTTATTTTACACTCACAGACAGACATGGCTTGATGGAACCTTGATAAGAAGTCAAGTGTACCGCCTTGAGAGATGCTTCACGATATAAACACGTTACATATCATAAACCAATTAGTTGTTGAATCGACGTCTGCATTAGATATTCTCCGCGCCAATCTTTGGGTTGAGGCGCTCTCTACGGGATACAGGAAAAAATCTTCAGAGCCCGTATAAAGCTATTTATTCCAATAATGTTTGTCCCGAGGTGTTCATCGCCCTATTTAACCTGTCTGCTTCAGTTTACATGCTCGTGGAAAAATTTATAATGTCTGTCTTTAATCTAGCGGTATTTGAAGCACTGATTTTTCGCTTCGCTGTTTGTCAAGCACTAATAGATGTGTTTAGATAAGATAAATATTGTGTCTAAACGTTCGATTGTTTGACTACGTGTCCCGTTTATCTTATCCTTTTATGAGGAATATATTTGTGACAAAATAAGCTCGATAATCACATTTTCTTGTGCCATCCTGTAATTCATTCTTTGCCTTTCACTTTCTTTTTTCCCACCTCTGACAGTATTTGATATTTTCGATTCACTGTTTTACACTTCTATTTTTCATTTCTTGTCATGTCGGAGCTTCATCGAACATCTTCGCGGATTATTGTGATCACTGACTTTCGTTTGAACCCATATTGACACTTGGATCTGTAGAGTGAAATGTTGTTTGCGGATGCGTAACACATTTCCGACCAGACAGAGAATGAGAGTGCCCGATTAATACGTAAACATTCTTGAGATAACCACAGTCATTTGTGTTATCACCGATAATATTTTGTGTCTGGGTGGGTTGTTGCTTGAAAGTTGTTTGCTGGACCAGGTAAATGATATAATCATTTCCGGGCAGATTGGTTGTAGGCAATGGTTATGATAAGTTATCCATCTGAGAAGATGTTGTCTAAAATAGATCTATGAAGTAGTGAGTGTAAACAAGATCGGTAACGAACTGAAGAGAGAATACCTTATATGGGAAGTGAATAAAAAAATCCCATTTCCTGTGTTACACAGGAATTTTCTATAAGAGGGTAGTGGTAATATACCCCTACCAATATACACAAGTTGCATGCTATTGGTTAGGCATTTGAGATGTTAAAATACTACATTTCTGATTGGAGCCTCATCATGTAGTAGCAATATGGCCTTATAATCTAGCGCCTTATGAGCCTAAGGCACTGATAAATTCAACTCGTCAAGAAGACAGTCAGAAAAGCCAGAATAAGGAATAGGATAAGGATTCTGCATTAAAGGACCGGACAATGTGTTTAAGCATCTTGTGGAATTACACCCCAAGAAAACTCTACCTATATTAATCCGGAAAGCTCGGAATCCTAGGGAATTGTACATTAAATCAAAGTGGGATTCTATTTGCAATGCCCCAGACCACATGTAAGAGGCCTCTAACCACGCTGCAGAAACTATTTCTCTCA
This sequence comes from Oreohelix idahoensis, assembly GCA_024509875.1. NCBI lineage: Eukaryota > Metazoa > Mollusca > Gastropoda > Stylommatophora > Oreohelicidae > Oreohelix > Oreohelix idahoensis. Next base: position 19,580 of record JAMPIV010003839.1, read on the forward strand.
GCCAGAAGTCTGTATTACCCAAAACTATATTTGGGGTAAATTGTAAATTTCATAATTTTATATTTTGCATTAAGATGTGAAAATTGCTCGTGGATTTCCAAGTTGATACGAGGCTAGCAACCTCAGCATATAGAATGATGGTTTCATGAACCACCACTGCAGGAACTGGTGACTACTTCATGCGGGTTTCTCATAGAGAAACAAAAACAGAGGTAGTCTCAAGTTCCATATGGAGCAGGGAATGGATGATGACAGAAATATTGTACATAATTATTACATTAACCTTTTTAACCAGTGCAAATGTATATGTAAACGTGTTTTATATAAATGCCAATGGTGTTTTCTGCTCACTGGAATTAACATTAATGCTCAGAGAGGGTAAAGTTCTAAGGCAGATGGAATGGTGGAGTAAAAAGGGGTGAGGAGAAGGGGTCACCTGATTTTCCTGTCAGGAGACGCAATACTCAAGAGGGTACTTGTTTCTCTCTTATTTCATGATATTAATCGATAGTACCAATTGGTAGTACTAGTCTATGTAACAAGTGTGTAGTATAAGTGGCCTTCAGTCAAAGATAGACACCAACATCAGACGCTGGACCATCTTCGTAATTACCCCACGATACTACAAGGGACGTGTTGCGGCCACCAAACCCGACCAGTAACGAGAGTGAACCAGTCCACCACCTGCAACGAACCAACATCGGCTGGAGCAGAAACCAACCGACATCTTATTGGCAGCTAAGTACCCACTTAAAAGCTTGCAAGTGAATTCTTTAAGCTAATTCCCTAAACATGTCAAACCATCACCTGTGATGAGTCTTTAAAGGAATATTTAATATTTCACCCCACCATTATTTATTTTACATTTAGTCACTTTGAGTGAACTGCACCCGTATGGCTCAGTCAGTTTAAATACATATAAACAGAGCTATTGAAGTAATGTTTGACTTATTTAAATCAGTTGGGGGCTCATCAAAGCGAGCAAAATCCCATCCCCCCTTCCCCCTCATAGAAGGTCAGCGAATATAGAAAGTTTTCACGGCCTGGATCAAATCAGCCGTATTACTTGATTTCTTAAATTCCTATGAGGCTCCCTAGAATTGAATCACCATTCTTCAATTCACATCTCTGCCAAGAGTAATCTTGAACTAAAGGTATATACCTCTGAAGACTCTCAATAGATACTATGAAGCTTGGCCACTCTTGGACTATCACTGCAGAGCAAGGAGAGAAAGTCCCGCAACAATATTAAATCCTTTTTTTTTTTGGTCCAACCTATCTCCTATTACGTTGTGTTTCTGCAAGCCTGAGTTCATGCCCTTCAAATGTTGTCTTGTCATATTTCGTCTAATAAAAAAACATGTAACATTTTTTCACGAGTTTATTCAGGAACACAAGAACATAAACATTCTATAACGAATTCCTGTATGAACCTTGTCCTGTCCGAGCCAGACTTAATGCGATGCTACACCCACACACAAAGATCAATTATCAAGTCATGCTGCGTGCACATTCATATCTGATCTATTGTTTATTCCGCCATCTTGTTGTTATAATCTCTGCAGTAGTGAGCTAAGTCAGTTTCTGACAAGTTTTAGCCATCGCCAGTTAAATAGTAAACGAGTTTTTGGTGGGGGTTGTAGCAGACACCTTTCGAGAACATGGGTATGTTAGAGAGATGGAAGAGTAGTCTTCTGAGATGAATGCTATATTTACTGACGAGTGGTCTATCTTCTACAAAGACAGCGAACTTCAGTAAATATATATTATCCCCTGATAAACACGTGCCAAGAACACACATAAGATGAACATAGAAAAACAAATCATGATATATTAGACACAAGCTAAAACTTTTTGTTCAAAAACAAAATAAAACAAACATAAACAAAAAACCAAACAACAGACTCATTAGATCCGTCCAAGACTCTCTCAAGTTCTTGTCCTGGTTGTAGAACATCATGGAATGCTTTCTGTTCATCTCTCGATGTTTTCTGGTCATGTTTACAGATGACCTTGACGTGCCAATTGCCTTCCTCTTTTTCTTATAATGGCGGAGCATACTAATGATTTAACACCACGACCCACATAGTTCTAAAGAGACAGGATTAGTCTAAATCGAGAGCCTGAAATAAACTTTAGCTCTCATTGGAAAGCTGGTCGGAAATACCAGTGTGGAGGCTTGAATGAAAATGAGAATATAACCCAGCACATTCGGAGACACAAATCAGACTGCATTTTCAACAACGTCAAGTAACAACTCCTAACAGCCAGAGAGAAGGATCGGACAAAGAATTATAAAATTAAAAGTGACAGATCGAAGTATTTGGGCGTCTTTATAACTTAAAAGATAACCCGCGATTTTAAATACCAAGTCTAGAGACTTAAGGAATCAGAAGCAAAAGTCATAAGAGGGATTCTGAAACTACCCTAGACCAAAGGTTCAAAGCAGCTAATCAAAGTTGCTGTGTCCATTCTACTGTGCCAGTAAATTGTGTTCCCAAGTTATTTGGGTTCGTGGTACGAAGTTACATTTACAAGAGACCAGTCTGAAGTAAGAGTTTTCGTCACAATCTTGTGATTCAAGAGCTCGGGTCGACACCAACTACCTACAGTGGACGCGTTGTGAAGACACCCACGTTGACAATAGGAGTGGAGTTCATATAGAAGCCTCTATAGAAGAGCCTTCATCACGAAAGACTCGACAACCAAACATTGCAGTACTCCGCAAGTTACGTTTATGTTTACAGGCGAAAGCAACGGACAATAATCATTAGTCCCCAATTACGTTTCAGTGAAGAAAATTTAAAAACCCTCTAAAGTCACTTTCATTCATAATTATTTTAATGTGATAAAGACTAATTGATTATTAAAATTGTTATATGTAATTTTTCTGTAGTTTATTGCTGTAACGTATTTTTTAGAAAACGTTGATGTCTGATGGGTTGTCATCTTGAATATTCACGCTCATTCATAACTCTTCATTTTGCTGGTCTCTCATCTGTTACTACAAAAACATGGGCTTCGTTGATTATCCCATGTTGACACTTGCCGAGCACGTGACGTGACGTAAGCACCTACGAGAAAAGAGCAAGGGCTTTCTCGTTCACCCGTATTTATAGGTCTCCGTGACCTTTTTACTCTCAAGTCATATCCGCTTTCTAGACTGTTCTCTCTCTCTCTCTCTCTCTCTCTCTCTCTCTCTCTCTCTCTCTCTCTCTCTGTCTCTATAATGTGATCCATCTACTCACAAAGATTCCCCACGTATTACTCAAACTTATCTCTTGGGCTTTAATATATTACGTGGTTATGTTCCTTCCACCATTCGCGGTGACACTACGTCTACAATGCCACATAAATAGACGCATAATAAATATTTTTGCATATAAATGACAGGGGCTAGGATGGTTGGGCCGAACTTGTATCGAAGTGGCTACCTCGCACCAAAAACCCGTGCACTAAGAAAATTTAATTCAGGATCGCTTGAGAGGGATTGTAATTGTTGGTTGCTTACAACCCTTTCAGCCGCAGACTTAGTGAATCAGGCAACATAAAGCACTAATGTGGAGCAAAATTTAATTCCACCGAACACCCAGACAGTGTTCGTGGATGTTGTGTCCAGGGCAACTTCAGATTTCAACTCTGATTCAGCGACTTCTTCTCTCTTGGCGTCTTGCAATGGAAAATCACAGAGAAGATTGTACAATGGCTAAACCTTGCTCGGTTAACATCCGGGCAGTTTAGCGTACCTCTCCGTGGATTGGCTACTATTCTGCCAGCCGACATGACTAATGTTCTATTCTTAGATCCTGACTGATGCTACAATGGCGGTTAAAACGTTAGGCCGTGGCACAAAGAAGAGAATTACAAGAATGGCGCTGTCACATAAATAATACCAAAGAAAAAAAAACGTAAGCTTACATATAGTCATACTGAAATACAAAAACAATATTTAAAAAGAATGTAGTTCATTGTACACTAAAATCTGTGATAATGTTGAGAGTAAAACTGTTGGTGAAAATTAAATCTAATTTTTTTAGATTATGTACATCAATCCTATAATCTATTCATGGACACCCCCCCTCCCCCCCCCACACCCACGGCGTCTGTAAGCTAAAATTTAAGAAACACTGAAGTAAGAGAAATGGGTGAAGTGTGAAAATGAAATGGAGTAGTGAAATAGAGACAGGCTGAGCAGGCATAAAGTCATGGTGGGTGTTTGAAAGGATGGTCCAGGACAGATAGACTTCGCGTAAGTTGTAGAAGACACATGTTCCTCACGGAGTTGAAGATAGATATGGATAAATAAGAGGGAAGTAGTGGTCAGTGAGACACATTCTATTTTACAGGAAAAGTCAGGACACAAAAAAGAAAGTACATAAAATACGTGAACAACACCCCCAAAAAATTACATCAATGTCAGACATGAATATTGACCAACAAGCCAGAAGGGAAATAAATTCTAGCTAAACAAGAAAGTCTCCAAAGACAAAAGCCCAGAAGAGTCGAAACAGACAAGACGAGATTTGCTGGAGCAAATTTTCTGACGAACTTTCAATCACAGACACGAGATGAGATGGCCGGTCTCCAGGGGGTCAGATAATCACAAAGGCAGATAAATAATAGTTGGACAAGAGAAATAAAACAGGTTGATAAGGGGTTCCAGATAGACAGAGTGGACACGGTAAGGAAATGCAGTACCCCAGATAAGTAGGTGTCCGCTTCCTGTTGGCATGGACAAGGAATTTAACGACGCTTCGATGGATAACCAGGTCAGGAATGAAAAAAACAAGAGATGGAAGAAATAACAAAGCTGTAGAAAGAAATAAACCAGATAAAGAAAACGAAAATGAAAGACAAAAAGATATACGGCAAGACAGACAGACAAACAGACAGACAAAAAGACATGGTTGGATGGCACAGAACGAACGAACTTTATTTTCGAAGGGTTAAGAATTGGGCGCGCAGGCCCGTCTAACATTCTGCCCTTCCACTCTCATTTATCTTGCATACTATATCCTTTCATTCCCACATGTTACTTTAAGCATTAATTTAAAGGCATACAACATTATAAAGTTAACATAACAGCATTCATTTACAGTATGCAATCATAATAAAAAATGAGTAGGTTTTTTTTTTTAAACAAACAAGATAGGAATTGAAAAAAAAGAAAAAATGTATTAATTTAAAAAATAAATAAATAAATACATAAAAAATAAAATAAAATAAACAAAACAAGAAATAAATACATAAAAAATAAAGTAAAATAAACAAAACAAGAAATAAATAAAGTAAATAAATTCTGTATACCAACACTCACTCATGCGGTCAAACCGTCTACAATTAATCTGTATTTTTGAATGTGTCATCAATCATCAATACAAAAATTACATAAACGCATTCTCGCTTATATCCATACATTCTTGGTGGAAAATGAAATAATAATAATAACACTTTCTTACGCACTTCGGTAGCAGGCAAAGTCTTTGAGCAGTTAAGAAAAAAAAAATGTATATCTGCTTATTCTCACATACATCATCCCATTTAAGCAAACGAAAACATTCACATTTCTAAAGTGGTATGCGGGTACATTCTCACGATTCACATGTCTAAAGTACAGTGGTATGCGGGTACATTCTCACGATTCACATTTCTAACGTACAGTGGTATGCGGGTACATTCTCACGATTCACATGTCTAAAGTACAGTGGTATGCGGGTACATTCTCACAATTCACATGTCTAAAGTACAGTGGTATGCGGGTACATTCTCACGATTCACATTTCTAACGTACAGTGGTATGCGGGTACATTCTCACGATTCACATGTCTAAAGTACAGTGGTGTGCGGGTACATTCTCACGATTCACATTTCTAAAGTACAGTGGTATGCGGGTATATTCTCACATACATTACATTATATAATAATATTACATGGATATAAAACAAATTATTCACATTAAAAATTAAAAAACGAGCGAAAGAGGAAAAGAAATGTTGACCTATGGATGAGATGTTGACATATATTTGAGCTGAATGAGGTAGGATGGAGACAGACATACATGTGTTTTGTAAGGTAGCATGGAGACAGACATACACATGAGCTTTATGAGGTAGGATGGAGACAGACATACGTGTGTTTTATGAGGTAGGATGGAGACAGGCAGCATATGAGCTTGATGAGGTGGGTACTACATCCGGGTCACACGAACGTGCCTCTCTGCGGTTTCATTCGCTAGCCTATTCAAGTTTATATCTGTAGCGATTTTCAACAAAATAAACTCCAACGATTGTTTTTTATTCTATTTTATTTTTGAAATCTTTATATTTCAGTTTATGTATAAATACTCCGACTTTCTGTAAATAAATAATACATATACCGGTACATGTTTGTTTCAGGCCCTCGTGAGAAATAAAGAAGTAGAAACAGAAAAAAAAACAACGGAAGTGATAACACCGGATATGTGTCCAGGAACGATTCAGTCTAATTAATGACGCAATAACTTCTGCAGCTCCACTATTATACAATAATCATTACTGTTTCGAAACGTCCATTCATCGTGGTCGCAACCTCAGCTGTGTATTCGGCTTGCCTTAGAAAGAGTTTCCTAGTGCTTATTTCGCTCACTTCATATTTGCACAACAAGGGCATAGGTTTATGCTTTATTGCAGCAGAAATGCAGTTTTTATGACCTAAGTGTTTAATCTTTCTCAAGACTTTGAAAACACGGTGTAAGTATTTGGCTCTAAAGCAGTTTTTAACAGCACAGTACCTGCAACTGACTGCAGGCACGCACTCGAAGAGGAAATAACCATGTTTTTGTGTCAATGGCTATTATCTCTGCATTACTTCCCCTAATCTTGTACTCTGGTTCTTATCTCTCGATTTATCAGGACAGTTTTGGTTAGTAATTATTCATAAACATTTGGTTGAGCAGCATTGACAACAGCCGAATGAATTATTCATAACTGGAACGATCTTCGGGGATTCAGGACACCAGACAACGGAATGCCAGGTCAATGAACCTTTGTTATCAAATGTCCGAGGAAGTTGAGGGGAACTGCTGTAAGACGTGGAGTAAAATGGATAGGTGTGAAAAAAAAATCGAAAAAAGGTAATTCGTCTTACGAGGACAAAAGACAAAGAAAATAGCCAACGTTACGACCACAAGGCCTTCGTCAGGGAAAGGAAAGAAAGTGAAGGCTAGATAGGACACATAAGAACCTAAATAAATATAAAAAAATATAAAAATTAAACCTAGGTACTTCCCTGAAGGAAACTTCCCGCAAACCGATTGGCGTGCCCGGAAAAGGAAATGACTGTCACCACCGGATGTATACAATACATACTACGAAACTAAAAAACGAAACTGAACAATAAACTACCCAAACGTAATATTAGTGGGGACTGGAAATAGAAGAGGACAGAATGAGTTGGAGATAAATAAATATGAAATAAAAAAATCAAGATATATTAAAAACAGTGTATTTTATATTCATACATATTATTAGAAGGCGGCAGAAAAATAGAAAAATAGGATAAGAGTGGAAAGAGTCAAAATGGAACAAGAGAGGAGGAGGGGGGAGTGACCTCAGACAAAGGTGTGCAGAGTGTTTAGACCGGCTGGTTTTAGACATCCCATGCGGTGGATAAAACGGTTCTCAAGCTGTTCTCGGCTAGCAGTGTCAGAGGAGCAGGATCTGATCGCCGTGACCTGGATGTCGATGGGACCATGATGGTCAGGACCATTAAAGTGTATGGCAACTGGTGTGGATTTTTGCTGAGCGATGTCATTAAAGTGCTGGCTGATTCTGCCCCCAAGTCGTTTGCCTGTTTGGCCAATATAGGTTATGCAGCAACGTTGCGAGAAGTTTCCTTCAGGGAAGTACCTAGGTTTAATTTTTATATTTTTTTATATTTATTTAGGTTCTTATGTGTCCTATCTAGCCTTCACTTTCTTTCCTTTCCCTGACGAAGGCCTTGTGGTCGTAACGTTGGCTATTTTCTTTGTCTTTTGTCCTCGTAAGACGAATTATCTTTTTTCGATTTTTTTTCACACCCATCCATTATCAAATGTCCGTATTCCCCTATCAGCAGAGATATTAACGTATTATCCCATCCCATCCCAACTAACATAATTACCGATGTATGTTACGTCGGTCGGTCTCACTCAAAATAGTAACTCGCGGCAGAAAAAAAGTGCGCAGCGCTCGGTGTGCAACCTGCGCGGCGTGAGTGTTATATAAAACAAATACTTTGGTTTTATTTTTTTTTTTTTTTTAATATTCTTTCACGAAATTAGTAGCGCTCGACAAAGAAATAGTGCGTAAAAATTGGTGTGTATGAGCCCTCACCCGATGTACAAATCAAGAAAACTTAAAAGTTTTTGTTAAAACCACTTATTATCAGGGAACACTCTTTGAAAACAATCCACACACTTTCACACGAAATGTTGTCATCAAAGAACTTTTTAATTGAATCTAAAATAACATAATTCTCGCCGTGTGTACGTTGGTCACAGCTGAGGAATGCAACCGTGTTGAAAAATTGTCCTGCTGTATCAGCACATGCTTGCACAAATGTACATTCATATAAACGTTAAATATAGTCACACAAATGTACATTCATATAAACGTTAAATATAGTCACACAAATGTACATTCATATAAACGTTAAATATAGTCACACAAATGTACATTCATATAAACGACACAAATGTACATTCATATAAACGTTAAATATAGTCACACAAATGTACATTCATATAAACGTTAAATATAGTCACACAAATGTTCTTCTTCTTCTTCTTCCGTCCTTAGCCACCGACCGTCAAAGCAGTCAGTGGCCATTACGCCTAGTGGCATCTTAGGGCAACAGGAGATTGGTTTTCTTTGCCATTGTTTCCCATCATGCCTAATGGCGTCTTTAGGGCAACGGCAAATCAATCCATTTGCTACTGTTTCCGTAATCGAAGTGACTGGCAAACGGGTGATCAGCCCGTTGTACACACAAATGTACATTCATATAAACGTTAAATATAGTCACACAAATGTACATTCATATAAACGTTAAATATAGTCACACAAATGTACATTCATATAAACGTTAAATATAGTCACACAAATGTACATTCACATAAACGTTAAATATAGACACACAAATGTATGCACATACACAGAGATACATTAAAAATAGTCACAGAAATGTACACACACAGAAACGTTAAAAACAGTCACACAAATGTTTACACATACATAGACGTTAAATATAGTCAAACAAGTGTTTATGCACACAGAAACGTTAAATAAAGTCACGCAAGTCTTTACGCACGCACACACACAGAAACTTTAAAAATAGTCACACAAGTGTTTATACACACACACAGAAACGTTACAAAGTGTCACACAAATGTTTACACACACACACACACACACACACACACACACACACACACACACACACACAGAGAAACGTTAAAAATAGTAACACAAATATATATACTCATGGAACAAAGTAAGTGTGCAACACTTTATAGGGCATTGTGCGTGATTTCATGGACGAAATGAAATAAAAGTTGGCACACAATGTGGTTGAACATTGAATAAAAGACCACGTGATCACTTTGATTTTAGTGAAAGTGTCATGAAAGAAAGATAAAAACTAAAGTCAGTGTGGCATCCCCACACAAAAATGAAATCTTGATTTCAGTACCTTGTATGTCCACCTTGAGCTGTTATCACTGCTTGACAGCGCCTTCTCATCGAGCCAATGACACGTTGGATCTGTTGTTGGGGGATGTTATTCCATTCTTCTTGCAACGCTTGTGCTAACTGGTGGTGGTTTTCAGGAGGATTTTGTCTTCTTCGCAGCCTACGCTCCAGTTCGTCCCACAGGTGCTCGATGGGAGAAAGCAAAACGTTCTCCTGGACGCCTGTACACCAAATCACGCCCATCATTGCCTTGCAAACAGAATCTTGACTTATCAGAGAACAGAATGCGTCTCCATTGATGACAGGGCCATGCTACGAGCTGTCTGGCCCAGGCCAAGCGAGCTTGTCTATGGCGAACTGTCAGTGCTGGTCTAACTGCAGGTCTGTGAGGTAAGAGATTTGCCTTTCTGAGCATATTCCGCACTGTTCTGCACGATACGGGTCTTAAACCTGGAATGTTCCTGGCAGTCCATGTTGCCTGAATAAACCTGTTACGCAAGTGCATAAGGCGTATGTAACGGTCTTGTGCAGGGGTGGTAACTCGTGGTCGGCCACTTCTATGACGATTAGCAGTGGTTCCAGTTTGGTGGAAACGAGCTTGAATGCGTGATATAGTGTTCCTGTGAACATTGAAATGTTGTGATACAGCTAATATAGTCGCTCCAGCAGCTAACATTCCTATAGCTATTGTTCGCTGTTGTTGGTTCAATCTTGGCATTGTCAAAAAAGATGTTTCTGTTGGACTCTTGGTACTCTCTATTTCAACGATTACGTTTTCACATGGTTGTGATTAAAGCTACACACTTACCTTCCTTTTATCTGTGATAAATTCTACCCTACGGCACTTTTCACGTGATTTATCTTGCACCGTGATTATCTCCCCATGAATCTTCTTCTTCTTCCGTCCTTAGCCACCGACCGTCAAAGCAGTCAGTGGCCATTACGCCTAGTGGCGTCTTAGGGCAACAGCAGATAGGTTTTCTTTGCCACTGTTTCCCATCACGCCTATTGGCGTCTTTAGGGCAATGGCAAATCAATCCATTTGCTGTTGTTTCCGTAATCGAAGTGACTGGCAAACGGGTGATCAGCCCGTTGGTTCCCCATGAATAGTGCGATCCAATTGTATTTGCACGGGTAAGTGAACAACACTCACACAGAAATGTGTGCCAACTTGCATTTGAGTTCACCCAAGAACACACGCACAGTGCCCTGTTGAGTGCTGCACACTTACTTTTTTCCATGAGTTTATATACACACACACATACAGAAACGTTGAAAATAGTCACACAAATGTTTACACACACACACACGCCCACACAGAAACTTTAAAAATAGTCGCACAAGTGTTTACACACATACAGAGACGTTAAATATAGTCAGACAAATGTATACACACCACACAGAAACGTTAAAAATAGGCACACAAGTGTTTACGTTAAATATAGTCGCACAAGTGTTTACACACACAGAAACGTTAAATAAAGTCACACAAATGTATACACACTCACACACATAGATACGTTATAAATAGTCACAATATCATATGTACGGTACTTATGTTTTCTTCAAGTATCATATCTAGCGGCGTAGGCGATCACGTCACTGTATAACGTCCTGTCTCCAGTACTAACTTGACCAACTTTCCTCTTTTCCCCGGATTTGTATTGTTTTTCACCTTATGATTGAGCGTCTGGGCGAATTTTTTGTGAAGTGCAATCTGTCCTCCTTTTTTCGGAGATTGAATATGACTTTGGTTAGGTCTATCTTAAGCAAGTATATTATTTAATGAGTATTTTTCAAGTAAACATTTAACGAATAGCGCAGGAATATAGTTTAGTTGTTGAAATGTTAAACTGTGTTAAATCTGTGATAGACATTCTTAAACGCTGCTTGTGTCAAAAGTCTGTGTCCATGGAGATTACGAATACTCATGCTGACAAACAAAGAGACGAACCTGATGATTTATGTGGCAAGTGTGACAGTGTGGGGGTTGGTGATTGATGGATGGCACAGTATGATTCTGTCTTCCTTCATTCTACTGCTGTTCACAGAAGTTAGGCCTCTTTGTGGGACAAGCTACCGCTCGAGATGTTAACTTGGAAGGGCTAGGTAGTAAGCTCGTGATCTAGTGGTGTATTCACTTGGCCACAGGTTCTAGGATAAAGGCCACAGGTTCTAGGATAAAGGCTACTGGGTAATGGTTGTTGTAATGAGACAGTCTTCTTCTGTATCTATGGACGCCACACTTCTTGTTAGTAATAATGTCACCTATACCCTCTCAGCAAATAACACTGGTGCAAGACTCTGGTTTCATAAATAAATCCAAACGTTTATTTTCAACTTGATGAAATTCTTGAAACAGTTCAATTACCTGGTACAAACATGTTGACATTCATACGTCATAAAATCAGCATGCACATTGTCCGAGATAGGTGACCCGTACACACGTTCTAAGGTTACCAGTGTATAAAATCTTAAGGGGAGGTTTCACCCATATTTTGGCATTTTGTTTAAAAATTATCATTTTTGCAATATTGATGCTACAGTTTAGTGTCACCATTTTTCTACCTAACGCTATGTTTTTTATTGCAGTTTTCAGCTTAAAAATATTTTAAATTAATTTTTCAAATACGTATGTTCAGCCACAAATCAGCTAATTATATATGCAAAAAAATTATTTTGTTATAACTTTTTTATTTATTAACATATTTTAATAATTTTTTCGGTATTTAGTCCAGCCAAGGCATTAGATTAACATTTTTAACAGTTATAAGTCTTAACATAAAACAAAATTTCATTGGCTGAAACTTCTCATGAGGGTCAAAGATCGCCAGCTTCAACCAATCAGAATCAAGCTTACATCGAACTAGGCTTGCGTGCATGTTTATACTGAATCATGCGTCCTGTCAATTGCGAAGTCGAATTAGCGATTATGGTTAGATTTATAGTGATTTCTTATTTAATAAAATGGATTGTGTTAATAAATCAACAGCATCAAGTAAAAGAAGGAAGGATAGGCCCATTAAGAGGAAATTTAGAGGTAACAGGTATTCTGGTTCCCTGAAACTACCGAAAATCACAGCTAGGACTACATGTCAGACAAATGAAATATTCTGGAAATTAAATATTGTTACTTCTACAGCTGTGAAACACACTGATCCTGAAACTATTGAAGGATACAGAATTATCAGCATTGAAAGCGTCTTGCAGTTTGTTAAACAGTTCCCATGTCCATTATATGTAGTGATAGAAGATCAAGTAAAGAAATCAAGACAAGACTTGAGATGGCCTCAGCTGCCATGACAAGGCTGAATGTGATCTGGAAAAGTAACATCAGTTTTCCTGTGAAGATCAAATTATACAAATCACTTGTATTATCTATTCTCTTGTATGGGTGTGAGGGCTGGACACTCACTGCAGATACGGAGCGAAGGATTCAGGCTTTCGAGCATAAATGTTATAGAAGAATTTTGCGCATTTGCTATAAAGAGCGCAAAACAAATGTCTATGTTAGAGAGAAGATAAATACCTATGCAGGCCACCAAGAACCACTTTTGTCAGTAGTGAAACGTCGAAAGCTTGCCTGGTTTGGGCATGTAACTCGTCATGACTCCATGTCTGCTGATGCTTCCACCATGGCACCCCTACGACCCATGACGGGTTACGGGTTGAGATGATGATGATGTCCAAAGTGTTTGACATCACCTGTCACTACGAGCAGTGAGCAGAATCAGTTTACAGAGTCTTTATACACAGTGAATGAGACTCACTATGGCCTGTCAAGTTCATTTACTTTCACTTGTTTATAAAGAAATACAAAACAGATGAAGAATTTGCAGTGTGGATGAAGGTCACAAATCATGCCAAAAAAATCATGAGGGTGCCTCTGGTCTGATGAAATGAAATTGAATGATTAATATTTTTAGAAGATCTGAGGAAAAACATGGTTTGAAGTATGTAAAATATCTTGGAGATGGGGATTCAAAAAGTTTTAAATCTGTTGCCGAGGCAAAGCCACAAATGTATCCTGGACTTCAAATCGAAAAATTAGAATGCTGCGGCCATGCTCGTGAACCATTTCCACTGCATGCTGTACTGGTAGGAGTTCTAACGTCTCCTGGTTATAACATTAGTTTACTGCACTAGACAAAATAAACTTTGTCTGCTAGATTTCTGCTCACTTCTACTCTAGAAAGGGCTCTATTATTAATACGAAAGTACTACTTGTAAATTTCTCACGGACTCGTAGAATATGGGACTTCTATTTCACGATAAGATAAACTTCTTTAATATTCACTTGGTCAAACTGTTATGGCCGGCAGTCTTCACATGCTGCTCTACGGAACCTCGATATGGCCAGACACTTCCTGTTGGTCTTAGATGTTCTACCTTCACTGACTTGTCTCCAACTGCCCGTGCAAAAACTAACTTCCTATGTCCTTTTGCCCTGTGACTGCCCCTATTTTCTGATTGGTTTAGCCACCTCACCTAAACCCAATCACTTATTTTGTATTGAGCCCCGATCAGCTCGCGGCCAAATTCATGCCGTTCTATTTATAACTCGACCTAGCAGTTTACTAGCGAACATTCCCGCTGTTTACTTTTCCTAACCGTAAAATCGTTTCTACTTTAAACTTACTTATTGGGAGCAAACTGCCACAGTAAGATCGGGAAGGAATTATTCACCATACATAGACATAAAAAGAGGTGTCAGACAAGGTTGTGTGCTGTCCCCCTGCCTATTTAATTTATACACCGAAAAAATTTTCAAACAGATACAGGAAATACCAGGACTGAACATCAGTGGAAGATCAATAAACAACCTTAGATATGCAGATGATACCGTGTTGTTAGCTGAAAGCGAACAGGAGTTACAAGAACTAGTGAAGCAAGTGAACAGTATAAGTCATGAATATGGACTCGACATTAATATTGAGAAAACTAAAACTATGATAATTAGCAAAACAGACGATAAACCCACATTAAAGATAAGCGTAAATGGGAAAATCCTGGAACAAGTCAAGAGCTACGTATATCTTGGTCATATAATAACAGAAGATGGCAGATGTGAAACAGAAATCAAGAAGAGAATAGGAATGGCCAAAGCTACATTCAACAACATGAAACATATACTGACATCCAAACAGTTATCTCATAAATTAAAACTGAGAATCATAAAATGTTATATATATTCTGCATTTTTGTATGGTGCAGAAACATGGACGATGAATAAGCATTTGGAAGAAAGAATTGAGGCTCTTGAAATGTGGATATATAGAAGAATGGGGCGTATCTCATGGAAAGAGATGAAAACAAATAAGGAGGTCCTAGAAAATCTAGGTATGAAAAGAGAACTAATGAGAGAGGTCAAAGTTCGGCAGCTAAAATACTTTGGCCACATAAAAAGGCATAACACCTTGCAGAAGACCATAACAGAAGGGAGAGTTGAAGGCAAACGTGCAAGGGGAAGACAGCGCTATAAGTGGGAAGATAACATCAAAAGAACGACGGGAAAGAGTCTATCAGAGTGTACCACCAAGACAAGAGACAGAAGACGTTGGAGATCCATTACAGCCAACCTTCGTTGTGGAGATGGCAAATGATGATGATGATGAAACTCTCATTGTCTATTTAGCTTGACGACTCATATCCCTTATCTTACTCTCCCCTGCTACACACGTTTCACGAGAATAATAAATACCATGACATCACTTGTTTAGAATAATTAGAGATATGGATGAAGCCAATAGTAGATTTGACATATTTGTCATGAATGACGTTACCTGTAGTACCATCATGGGACGATGTGCGAGCTTCTGTGCAGTATTTAAATGATAATAAGGTCGCACCTGACGACGCAAGTGCTTTGATCCAATTAACAGTCTGACAACACTTGTTGAAAGTAACATCAATGATGAAGGATTCATGCAGGTTCTGGCACACGAGAACTGAACCACATTTTTAATGCGGTCAGTAAATGTTGAATTTCTTTCTTTACATTTAATGATCGCACAACGTTTCTTCGTGCTGCCATGTTCACAAAGCATGCGTGAACAGGCTATTTCTCATTGGTGGAAAATCACTGGACAACAGACAGAAAAGTTTCAAAGCGAATTCCATCAAAGGAATTGTCTCAAAGAAGTGTCATGCTGCCAGTTCCATAATTATTGAGAAAAAAAAATCTGAACTTCAGTTTAAAAAAAAAAAAGAAACAAAACAAAAACACATACACACACATACAATTTTATCAATACTGATTAATGTGTGGAACGTTTAATTTTGTATGTAATGAATGTTTATTCACCCGTGTGTTACCGGGGCCCGAAAGGGGAGCAAAGAATAGTAACACTGCACCCTACCACGCATGTCGTAAAAGGCGACTAAGGAGGGTATGGGCATGGGGCTGTTTATCCCATCCCGAAAAAACTTCGCACAGTGGGCTGATCACCTGCTTGCCAACCAATCTGATTACGGAAACAATGATAGATTGTTTGGTCTGTTTTTGTTCCACAAAGACGCCACTAGGCGTGGTGGAAACAGCGATAGATTGATCAATTTGTTGTTGCCCTAAGACGCCACTAGGCGTACTGGCCACATACTGCTTTGCCGGTTGATGGCTAAGGATGGAAGAAGAAGAAGAAGAATGTTTATTAAACATTACATTTGATTTTATTTGTGTTTTCTCTAGCCTATGTAAAACTAGCTCTAATTAATATAACAAAACATTTAGTAAGGTCAAAAGTCAGAAAATGACCTCTTGTTGTGAAGACCGATTTGGTCACCTTATCCATTACTATTTATAAATGATGTTGTTGACATATTTCAATGCCATGGTTTACAAGTGTCCTGTATCTGCTCTGCTTTGTCTTGCCCTATTTCTTCCTTCAGTTTTTCCTGTTGTTACAATATTGTATACTCTAACTGTCGTCTTCTCATAACAAGTAATAAACTTGCTGTACGCAATGGCCTCTTTAGAAATGTCGTCATTAATGTTTGTTGAAGCTTGTCCATAATATTTGTAACATCTTTTATGTCAGACCACGGTGCCTTCTAGACCTTTTCTTACTTGTTTACAAATTGCCGATGACTCACACCCGTATATTAGGATTGGTTCTATATAACAATGAAGAACTCCATTTCTTACTTTTCATTTCAAAGAATGCTGCTTTTGCCTGAGCTATTCTGCTTTTCACTTCTGAGATGCCTTTGCCATCCAATGTTATTAACGTACTTAGGTATTTGAATCTATTGACTTGTTTCGAAACTGATCCATTTACTGTGATAGTGTATTCTGATCAATTGTCTTCCAGATCACCATTACTTTCGTCTTTTTCGCTATTAATGTTGAAACCTTTATTTTCTCTTTCTGTCACTAATATATCAATCATTTCCTGTAACTCACGTGTCGATATCAAGACTATATCATAAGCGTATCTCAAGTTGTTTATTATGGCCACCAACTGATATTCCTGACATATCCTCCATGGATCTCATTACATTTTCACTGTACAGATGGAACAGATCTAGTTACAGCACACATCCCTGTCTAACACCCTTTTTTCACCCGATGAAATGTTGCTATTGCAAATGCATGTTCTTTATTATTCAGTCGCTTATAGCCACACTTGCAAACATATATTGATATTTTAAATATAGCAACTAACACATTCGCACACAAAGCACATAATCGCGTATACTCTCATATGTCCATACACATTTATATTTTTAAAAACCACTTTTGCTGTCATATGTACACACACACACACACACTTACAGAATTATCCTTCTGATAACTTTCCGCTCGCGTAATAAAATAGAGCAACAACCTGTGTTGACCTAATTACTCTATACCTGCTCGAAAATGCCTAGTCTTTTTTCTCTCTGAATTGTAGAGGTAGTCTGATAGCAGATACTGACATAGGGGAGTGACGTGTTAGAGATTTCACTAAAACTAGTGTGGGGTGACTTGTTCATCTTCTTGCTGAGTTTCTTTCCCTGACTCAAGGGTAGTCTGGTACCAATGTTTACTGCTGTACAGACTGGTATTGAGTTCCGTCCAGTGGTGATTCAAGAGGGGTGACGGAATGTCATAATATAATTGATTTAGAGAAAGGGATAGGTAGGAATTAGCAGTAATAACAAAGGTAGTCATATAGCAAAAACCGCAGTAGGTATGACACTGATATGCCAGTGAGATATGCAGGCCTGACACTGTTAGAGCGAGTGTATGTTGCTCTTGAAGATGAGCGGCCATATATTGTCCTTCATGTAAGTGTAAGACACCGCGTCGCCTTGGTACTGCATTATGCCATCTCCACTTCAGCAAGTTTTGAGAAAAACGCGTTCAAATTTGTTGGGTTCCTAGGTGACATGTGTGATGAATTTACCATGATACAACGTTAAAATATCTCCAAATTTAACGATAAAATGTAGGGTTAAAAATAATGCGTAAGATACTAGGAGACATGCTCGCCCATGCCAGCCTTTCCCACCGCCATTTAAAACTAACGAGTTAGAAGTGCAGACGAAACGTTTACCCTTTGTAGACGGGAGAGAACGGAGGACACCAAAAGGAAAAAATATGACTGAACACGTGTTTGAAGATCGCAAGGCTAAAAGACGCAATTGGTAATAAAAAGAAGAAAAAAAAATTCACGTCACTAGTTGACAGAAGGTAAGGACATGGACAAAAAACGACTTTAGCTCGTGTCAGAAACAGTCATTTCTTGGACTTTTACGATACTTGATTGTTATTTGAATTCAGCGGCAAAAGCCGTGGAGAAGGTTCTCGAACATATTTCAAAAAAACAACTAACCTTGAAAAAGTAACTTTTTCTTAATAATAATGTTAGGAATATTAAAACCTAGCTAGTTTGATAGCCCGTCTTGAGCAGAGAAATAATATACTTTAAATTATACAGACGGATAGATAATAATGAAGATATTGACAAAAGACTGTGTTGTTCATATCAGACGAGCGACTGCACTGTTAAAAAATGTCACTAAATTTTCAAAATTTGCGGCCTTGAGACGCTCAAGTGCTAAAAACGAGCTGTAATTAAAGAGAGGGGAAATGGTGGAGAATTGTGGCTAAAAATAACTTCGGAGGCAGAAGTGTGTAGGGTACTGCATGGAGGGGTCCAAGAACCAAGCGTGTTTTTTGTATGAAAAACAAGTAGAGACAGACGGACCAACAGACAGTAATACATACTTGACTGAGAGCTGACTGAAATTTGACTTTTGGTTGTAGATTTGAAAGTTAGGGGGGAAGTCGGTGATTGGATGAATGAAATCATATTGGCAGGACAGAGATGCGCATTTTTGCCATTCGTTACAAAACTGTCCAGAGACACAGTGGTGTAGTACCTGTGGTGTTGTTTCCAGAAGATAATACATAATCTTAGTGGGACGCCATCAGATAAACAGCAGCTCAGCTAAGTTTTGCTAGCATTTAACTGTGTTCTCAATTCTGAATTCTGGTAAGAATGAAAGCAATTCTTTTGTACATTTTAATATTTCGAGTGATTGATACTGCCATATCATATAAAATGATTACGACAAGTAAGTGCTCGCTCTAGATCCCCAGCCCAAGTTCAGGGTCTAGAGACAAACAAAATATATGGACGCCTACTAAAACTATGAAGGCGGATCTATTGTTGAGATCAGTGGAACATATCACCTATCTTATTGAATAGAAGGAAACTATTGAACATATCTCAGATGCAAGGTAGTCTTGGGGAACTAGTACTATATGAAAACAACTAGGTAAGATGTACTGTGTGGTCAGAGAGATCTGACCCAGTCTGTGTGGTGTTGTTGTGTAGTGTTGTGTGCAGAAGTGGCTCAGTAGGTAGAGTTCTGACACATGCCACAAAACTTTTATTTCAGAATTGTGAGTTTCTGTTTGGCACCGAAGAGGTGCCGAATGCTGTTGTAATATACACAAGCGTGGACCAGTGCAGTCTAACATTGTGTCAGAGCAGCCGTATATTGTCCCCCAGCACGGAGAGGAGGGGCCACCAGACTCTTGTACAAGATCGACGCAGTCGAGATAAGTGAGATTTGGCCTGCTGGAAGTTCACCAACCGATTTACCAACGAATTTATCAACTAATTTATCAACTAATTCACCATCAAATAAAGACATACCATTGTGGGAAAATAAACCATGTATTCATCCCATAAGTCAATGGACAATGTTTGGTAGTCATAGACTGGGCGTGATGATACCACCCCAACAGTACATTTAGTAATAGTCTCCTGGGACAATCTAATATAATTAATATTAACTAGACCTATAACATACCTTTGTAATCACATTCCATTTTATTATGTCATATATGCATTCCATTTATAACTCCATAATATTTCATAGGTTCTGACCAACAAACGTTTGATTCAGAACAAATAAATTTACCAAAAGATTTAATATTTAAAACTAAAACAGCCTGAGTTAGTTCAGTGAGTTATACATTATATTATTATTATTATTAGACTTATTAAATATCTGTGTGTGTGTGGGTAATCTAGTAAAACACATTACATTTCAGTACCCTAGACTTTTAACGTAGCTACATTCATTAGTAAAAAAGATATGTTTGAGGTCGTAAGTGGTAGTAAGAAGGGCCTTCTGTAATTCGCATCAACATTTATCTCAGGAGCCTTCACAGCTGACCTCATTCATTACACTAGGTAACATCACCACCATACAATACCATCAAATCCACTACAATATTGGGGTCTTGTCCAGGGATAATTAGATAATCATAAATATTAGAATCTCCTGGTGGGAGAACTAAACTAGTGGGGACAAATTGTCAAAATTTAAAAGGGTCCCTTAAAATAAAAGTGAAAAATCAAAGTTGGTGAATCTTCACAGCCAGTTAGTTAATTAATTAATTAATTAATTAGAATTACCTGTCATTAAGTAATTAGATTTACCCTGGTCAGTGTTATTTTGTGTGATGGCTGAGCTGGCAAAGTTCAGATCAGCTGCTGTGCTAACGGCGAAGGAAATGGGAATGGATGGTCAGGTTTTAATTCAGTATGTAACTGCTGAATGTGACAAGTATATTGAAAGGGAAGATAGGAGGTTAGCTGAAGAGAAGAGGTTATAAATTGAGGCTGATAGAGAACTTAAGAGGCTGCAGATTGAGGCAGAAGAAAAACGACAGCAAAGGGAGGCAGAAGATAAGAGAAGGGAAGCAGAAGAAAAAAGGTTGACTGCCGAAAGGGAGGCAGAAGATAGAAGGTTGCAAAGGGAGCATGAATTACGACTAAGGGAGCTGGAATTACAATGCCATGCTCCTGAAAATGGTGCAGCCCTTTTGCCTCAGATGCTGCAGCTAGTCAGGGAGTCTCAAACTCGGCTATGGGGTTTCATTTAGACCATTTTGTTGAGAAAGACGATGACATCGAGGGGTACCTCAGTCGTTTTGAGTTATTAGCTACTACATATGGGTTAGAGAGAGAGAGGTGGAGTTTAAAGCTATCACAGGGATTGAGAGGTACTTCTTATGAAGTTTTCGCAAAAATGGACAGAGAAGACCAAGACAATTATGACATGCTAAAGCAGGCTTTGTTATTAAGATACGAAAAAAATGGTGAATTTTACCGTAAGAAATTTAGAAATGCCAAACTGTTGTCTGGGGAGACATACCACCAATTCTCTGCCAGACTGGAAACCTATTTGGAGAAATGGACTGCTCTGGGGAAGACCCAAGATCTTAAAGAAATGATCATGATAGAGCAATTAAGAGAGTCCATGGCTCCAGACTTGAGAAAATTTCTCATGGAACAAGGTACAGAGAGGTTGGGGGAGGTTTTAAATGTCGCTGAGAGGTATCAGGCAGCCCAGGCAGAGGTAAGTGGCACTAAAAAGAAGCACATAGAAAATTTTAAAGCTCCACAGCAATTTAATAAATTTGATAACCGAGAACAGGGTAATAAAGGCAGGACAAACTTTGATAGGCCAAGAAATGACTATCGTGACAGAAACTCACAGTTCAATGACCAAAAATATAATGAAAGAAAACCGTTAAACCAAGGAAAAAGATGGTGCAAATGGTGTAAGAAAGACAACCATAACACCGAATTTTGTAGAAGGAAACCTTCAAACATTGCTGCAATGAAGTCGGGGACTCAAAGATTAAAGGTTAATCCTAATGGACAGCAGGAACCTTATCACCCCCCAGTTTGTGAGGATGTTATTTGTAATGGGGTCACCATCAGGTGCCTTTATGATACAGGTTTGGATTATGATTCAGTTGTGAAGTCTAGCTTAGTTGACCCAAGTCAGTATACCACAGAAACAGTGGAAATACAAGGGGCGACTAAGGACATACCACTCATGACACTTCCCATCGCAAGGATAACGGTGAAAACTCGCTATGTGGAAGGAGAGATCAGAGCAGCAGTGATAGATGAACCAATCTACCCTCTGATATTGGGGTGTAGATACGTCTTCTTGGGGAATCCCGAGAGACCTGTGATCATGGCGACAGTGCAGACCAGGTCACAGAAAAAGGAGGAAGAAGGTGAACCTATAAATGCTCATCCAGAGGAGATGAGGAAGGCGCAGGCTGAGGATAGGACACTCAAGCCATGTTTTAAAAAATTGCCCAAATGCCATACACCTCCAAGCAAGGGGGAATATTTTATGAAGAACAAACTATTATACAGGAAGGCCGGAACTGGAACAAATGGTCACAACCAGCTGGTTCTTCCCACTTCATATAGGGATAAAGTGATAGAACTCGGGCATGCGATTCCCTTCAGTGGTCACATGATGATCAGCGCCACAGAACAGCGTATAGCTTGTCATTACTTCTGGCCAGGGATAACGGAGGATATAAAAAGATATGTCAAATCCTGTCCAGAATTTCATGAGGGTAGCTCCACAAAGCACTGTGACAGGCTCCTAGAAACTCTACGGGGAAATGCCCATAGTGGGAACAAATTTTTGCGAGGGTTGCAAAGTGATATTGTGGAGACCTCTCTTTCGGACACCAAGAGGAGGAACTGCATTACATGGCCTTACTATGGTGAGTACACTTGAAATTTCCCAGAATGGGGACAATCCCTCGGTCAACCTTATATCAACTTCAGGAAAACTAAAAGAGAGCGAAGATCTCTCACAAGCAATCTAAAGTGGGGAGACAAACCCAAGAAAAAAATTGACTGATAGTGGCTCTCAGTTCAAGTGAAACTCTAGGAAGAAAAGTCCTTTATAAGCTATTTCAAGCCAGGGACACTTTCATGAATTAAGTAGTCCGTATTAAAACCCAGAAGGGAAAGGCCCAGGTAGATGAGAGGTTTAATGAGGTTACTCTCATTTCTATCATGAGGATGCTGAACGAACTGACCACTCGATCTGTGGGATCAATTCCTGCCCAAAATGTTGTTTGAGGCAATCGGGTGGAAACCACATATTTTAATAGGATGGCTCCCGACCGAGAATTGCTATTTGGGAGGCCAATAAAAGGTCCGTTAGTAGCTTTATTAAGGACCTGGACAGATGAGAAGGCAGAAGAGACTGTTACCTCATCTTATCATTACGTGAACGAACTGACCACTCGTCTGAAAGCTGGATGGAGAAAAACCTGTTAAAGAAGTTTGGACAGCCACTCCAGGAAACACCCCCTTATGCTTGGCTATCGCAATAGGAAGGCAAAGGACAGAGAACTAGCTGTGGGAGAGAAGGTGCTTCTTCTACTACCCGGCAGCCAGAATAAATTACAAATTGGATGGCAAGGTGTTACGCACAAATAATTACTTTTTTCCAAAGTCTTTGTATGATCGTTTTTCGTATGTATGATCATTATTTGACTGAAATGCATGTTATATATATTTTATGGTCAAAGGGACAGAACCCGATATATCGATACTGCTATTTTTTATGAGTTTACCTCCTCTTGTATAGAGACACGTTCGGTCTATAATGTCTTGAACGAAGCGTGACCATATCTCCTTATTTGGTAGTATCAGTCAACTGTTGTAGATGTTTGAAACCTTTCTTAACGCTTCTGTTCATGTCCATAAAAGGCGCGACTGTGTAAGACTTTTATCTCGAATGTTCTTAGAATCGTCTTATTGTGAACAGCGACTCAGAGATTGTCACTCTGCGCATGTCTCGACTTGGTCGTCGTTTGTTGTTCCGCCCAGGTCGGGGAGTTGAGAAATGGACTGATTAGCGAGCGGACGCGACTGCGTCTTGTGATTCTCTGAGGGAAATACATTGTCTTTGTGAGTTAGTTAGCTAACTAGACTATTTCCCCGTATTATTCAAGCCTGCCTGGAGGCATATGTTCATGGTTGATTTTCCGAAATAAGGTAATTCCTCTTGTATCGAACTTTAGGCTATCATCTAGAGGTTCGTCATTTTGTCGCCTTTTTGCTCGCCTGTGTGATTCAAAATGGAGAGGTACTTTGACTAGGATTAAGTCATCGGTATCTTTATACCTGAACTAGTTATATATCTATGGGTCGCTCTAGACCAACAAGACTATTGTCTGTGTTCCAGGATTCGTTATATCAGAGATCACGTCCAAGTCAGATGGTTAGACTTAGGAAGGTTATAAAGGTTGAGCTGACCTGTAATCCATGTATGCTACTCACGTGCAGACAGTAAACGGACGTATTGTATACATCTGATCTGCTAGCATCAGGAAGGAATAATTATTATTGTCTATGAACATTAAGGATCTGCAGCTGACCACGGTTGCAGAAGTTATATGTATTATTTATCAAGCTTCGCTATGATATTTGTTTTCCATACAACTATTGAGTATTGACTTCTACATGACTGTCAGTTAACATGAGTTTGAATGCTGCATTCGTTATACTATGCCGATGATAACATAAGTATCATGACTGTTTTGTGGCGTGCAATAAATGGTATAAACCTAAAGCGAAGTTACCATTTTTTATGACTCTACACGTCATGTTGCCTGTGGTGTACCCTGAACTGTTCTACTGCAACACACACACCGCAACAATCTAAACCAGATAAGACACCCACATCTTGCATTGTAATACCTGGTGTCGATAGAGGTGGTAATTTGACGGCATCCTAATTCCACCCTTATCAATTCATGGTGGCCAATAGTTGGTTTATTCTGGTACCAACTCTCAAGGGGGTCAACAAACCCAGACATCATCAGCAGACTACAAGACAACATTGCAGTTGCTATTCATCACCTTTGATGAAATTTTTTGAAAGACGCAGCAGTACTGACAGTTGTTGATATTTTGAAACTACCCGGCGCTGCTCGGCGGTATTGAAGTTTGTCTACAAATAGAAGGACAAGTACCGAGCGAATGGATTTCCTGATCTGTTGAGAAGAAGGACAAGTGCCGTAACAACTGTTCCGGTCTCAGAATTACTGTTGCAGATTCAGAAGGTCAAGTTCAGAAGCTGTTTCCTGTCAGAAGCTGTTTCCTGTTAGAAGCTCATTTCCTTCGTCATGGCAGTTTACGAGAGCAGATATGGATCAACGTTGGATCATTGTCCTAAGAATGCTGATCACATCCTGTTCTGAACTGTGCTGACGTTGTGGATACATAGAAGTTAAGTGGCCTGTTTTGTTTGTGAACTGTGCCCTTATGTTCTAACTGAGCCTTCTGTCTATCACATTTTTCGCACTCTTTATATGTTTACATGTTATATG
The DNA here is from genome assembly GCA_024509875.1 of Oreohelix idahoensis. NCBI lineage: Eukaryota > Metazoa > Mollusca > Gastropoda > Stylommatophora > Oreohelicidae > Oreohelix > Oreohelix idahoensis. Next base: position 44,954 of record JAMPIV010003839.1, read on the forward strand.
TTATTTGGATTTGTATTTATATGTTTATATTTCTGCGGGTTTTCTCGGTTGGGCGGTGTCTTTCAGTAGATGATACCACGTCACAGAGGTTCTACTGTTAGCGTTTTCGTTAGGGACTGTGCGAATTTCCTACTGTGAAATTTGCTAGCGACAATCGTTGCTATATCTGTTTAGTTGTGACGAGTTGTGCTTTATTTTCGTTTTTTGTATTTTTTTTTTTTGTTTCTCTCTTTCTTTCTGTTTTTTAGTTTCGATTTCAATTGTTTGTATTTGTAGGTCTCCTCTTTTCTATTATTCAGTTCTTCACGTAAATTTTTTGTGTATATACTGTAGCGTCATTTGTTTGTCATATCTTCGCATTCTGTCATCATATTCTTTTTAGTTTCGCTGTTTATTTATTTGACTTATGCGAATGTTTTCGTATTGTTTGATCTTTGTTATTGTTTACATTGATACTAATCTTTGTTATTGTTTACATTGACGTTGATCTTTGTTATTGTTTACATTGACTCTGATCTTTGTTATTGTTTACATTGACTTTGATCTTTGTTTTGTTTACATTGTTGGTACTTTGTTATTGTTTACATTGTCTTGTTATTGTTTGCATAGTTCTTGCATAGTTAGCTTTCACTATTGTTACATATATGCTCATGCACTATTGATCTATAGTGCACTTATCATAACTAGCTGGTGGTTTTTTTCCTTATGCACTATTGTAGTGCAGTTATGATAAATAACTGATGGTTATGCACTGATTTGGGTAGTGCACTGATAATTAAGAGGTGACTTGTGATATTATTGTACAACTGATAATACAAATTGGTGTCAAGTCTTGTTTCCCACAGAGATTGGAGTAAACATAGTAATTATACAAGCACTTTATTAAGTCTTGTTGCTATTAAGATTGAAATAAGATAATTAATTATTTCAGGTTCTGTACTCACATTTTAGACATCATGTCTACATTTGAGTACTTTATTGAGCAGGGTAAAGCCCTTGGGAAGACAGGTGATAAATTAGAAGAATTTGCGACTGTTCAATATGCCAAGGCATTGAAGTCGGAGGAAAAGAAAATGAAAGAACTAACTGAACAAAAGAGAATAGATGCTGAAAATTTAAAACTGCAGATGCAGGTAGATGAAAAGAGATTACAAATGGAAATGGAAAAACAAAAAAGAGAAGCAGAATCTCAGGAGAAGAGACTTCAGGCTGAGCTTGAAAATAAGAGACTTGAAAAAGAAGCTGAAAATAAGAGACTTGAAATAGAGGCTGAAAATAAAAGATTAGAAAAACAGGCTGAGGCTGAAGAAAGAAGGTTACAAAGAGAAGCTGATGAGAGAAAAGCAAAAATGGAACATGAAGAAAAAACTCTTAGCTTTGGAGTTAGAAAAGTTGAAGTTATCTAGTAATGCTAATGATGCTAATAAGGTATCATCTGCTAATAAGTCTAGTGCTGTTGATTTCAAGCTTAATTTACCAGCATTCAATGCTTCAATTGATGATATAACATTTTATCTGGATAGATTTGAAAGTGCATGTAAGGTGCATAATATAGATAAAACATTATATGTTTATCATCTGTCCAAGATACTTAGAGGTGATGCTTTGACTTTGTTGGGTATGGTAGATGTGCCTGACAAGAACAACTATGAGGTTGTCAGGGCGGCATTGTTAAAGAAGTACCAACTTAACGAAGACGGATATCGTCTTAAATTTAAAAACATGTTACCAGAAACTGGAGTTGAATTCTCAGAATTCATCTCAGGCATACGTCTTACTTTTTTACGATGGGTTGAGCTTTCTAAGACAGAAAGTACATTTGAAGCCCTCATGGACTTACTTCTTAGAGACAAGGTTATGTCTTCTGTTAATGAAGCTTTTCTTTCTTTTCTTCATGAGCGTAAGCCTAAAAATATAAAAGAAATGGAAGAATATTGTAGCCAGTATGTTACTGCACATCCTCACATAACCATTAGCAACTCTAAGGTAAAAGAAGGTCTGCCAGTTGCTTCGGCAGCACCTTATGGCCCGAATTTTATGCGTAAATTTCAGGGTAGCCAGCAAAATTTCAATAAAAAGAGTAACCGTAATTATGCCCAGAACCAGGGTAATCAATTTCAGGGAGATTCTTCTTCCCAGAACTGGAGACAACCTAATATTACACGGTATTCTATTCCCGGTAACTTTAGAAATTTTCATAAAGGTAATCGGTATAGAGGAAAAATATTTTTGCAGAGACCTCAATACCAAGATAATAGAGGTTCTCAACAGCATAGAGATGGTAATGACAGTTATGGAAACTGGAACGCAAACCAGGATAAAAATTACAGTAGGGACTTTAATGATAATTGCAGAGGCAATAATGGTCGCGGTAGATCGCAACAGAAGAGAAAAAGATATCAACAGACAAACTCTGTTCAACAAGAATCTCAGGGAGCAGATAAACAGGTTAATAATGATAAAAACCATAATACTATCGGATGCTCATCTTTTGACTTTGGTAGGGCAAATAAATGTATCCAATGCAGTACTTTATTTGATCCGAAAACCATTAGTACTCTAAGCTGTGGTCATCCTTTGCCCGCTCTTCCTGCTAATGTTGCTCATGATGGGAGAGGTTCTCTTATATTACATAAGGGGCTTGTAAATAGTAATCCAGTCTCGGTGTTGTTTGATTCTGGATGTACTACTGTCGGGGTTAGGCAATCTCTTGTAGATCCATTCTGTGCTACAGGAAAGGTCATCAAATGTGTCACATTTGGTGGCACGTTGGAAAAATATCCTACTGCCATAATACATATTGCTACTCCTTTCTTCACGGGAGAGGTCCACGCGTGTCTACTTCCAATCCCTATTGCGGACCTTATTATTGGTCGTATTCACGGAGTTAGGGAATGTACCCCACAGCAGATTGCTGTTTGGGAAGAGCAAAACATTGAAGCTACCAATACGGTGGTCACAAGAGCACATGCTCTGGATCCACCTCAAACTTCATTAACTAATAATGATGAAGTAAATGAACAAAATAGTCACTTGACTATTACACGTGACTCATTTATCAAATTGCAAGAAGAAGATCCGTCGTTACAAAAATTCTTCATTCTAGCAAAAAAAGGTGATCCTAATCAAAATACTAATAGAAAATCTTGGATTTCTATGAAGAACGGCGTACTTGTACGTATGGTACAAGACTCGACTACATCCACTCATTCACAAATTCTTGTGCCTAAGAGCATGAGGGTGCAAATATTGCAACATGCTCATGACTCGCAATGTGCTGGACATATGGGTTTTTCCCGTACAAAGTCGAGAGTTCTTGCGGCTTTCTTTTGGCCATTTGTAAGCAAGGACATACGAATGTACTGTCGCTCTTGCAAAGTATGTCAGGAGGTCAAATCTAAAGGACCACGACATGCTGCGCCTATTCAGGCTGCTGACATTCCAATTCGCCCTTTTCAAAAAATGGCAATAGATATTATCGGTCCTTTTAGAATTAAGTCGGCTAGAGGGCATCAATTTATTCTTACATGTGTCGATATGTGCACACGTTGGCCAGAGGCAATACCTCTCAAGAGCATCTCAACTGCTGATATCGCAGACGCTCTTTGGCTGATATTTTCTCGCTTGGGTTTTCCCGGAGAAATATTGTCAGACCATGGCACTCAACTGATATCAGACACTATGTCACGGGTAATGTCTATGCTACATATAAAAAGGTCTCTCAGCAGTATCTATCACCCAATGTCTAATGGGTTGGTCGAACGTTTAAATAGGACTCTAAAAACTTTACTGGGTAAAATAACTGAGGATCATCCTCAGGATTGGGACAGGGTCTTACCCGCGGCTCTCTTTGCGTATAGAGAGGTCCCCAATGAACATACGGGGTTTTCCCCTTTTGAACTTGTCTTTGGCGCGCAACCGCGCGGCCCTATGTCTTTACTTCACGATCTAATCACTGCCGATAATGTTAGCGATGAGACTCAGTCTTCTTATGAGTACGTCATTGCTCTTAGGAAAAAAATCATTGAGGCATGCAGACTAGCAACTTCGTCTTCCGAATTTGCTAAAGAAAAGGCAAGGCAGTTTGCGAATAAGAATAGATGTCTACGACAACTTTGTCCAGGTGACAAAGCTCTCGTCCTACTTCCTTCAAGGGAGAACAGACTTCTAATTGCATGGAAAGGTCCATATGCAATAGTCTCCAAAATTTCTGATGTCGACTATGTTGTCGATATTGATGGAAAGCATAAAACTTTCCACATAAATATGCTCACGGAATTTCATGAAAGACCAGACTATTTGCAGCCTATTTTCCAGGCAACGGACAATTCTCAAGTACCTCATGGTCAATACTCATCGCTGTCAGTTATACAGGATGAGGAAACTACTTTTTCTGATGTCAATCTTCCTCTTTCTATGGTCCCACTTTATTCTACGGAATCTTGGAAAAACGTGACCGTTTCTCCAAATCTCTCCGCTGAGGAACATCGACAAGTTTCTTCGATGTTGCAAACATTTCAGGATGTTCTTACAGACATCCCGGGACACACACATGTCATTGAACATGACATTGTGCTGACTGATCATAATCCTATCAGAGTCAGACCCTATCCAATACCTATCCATTTCCAGTCTCAAGTCGAAAAAGAATTGGATGAAATGATACGTTTGGAAATCATTGAACCATCCACTTCAGCATACTCTTCGTCTATGGTTATTGTTCGAAAGAAGGATAATAACATTCGCATTTGCGTAGATTATCGCAAATTGAACCAAGTTACGAAGTTCGACGCTGAACCTATGCCTTCATTAGAAGAGCTACTCAATAAACTTTCTAATTCTAGATTCTTTACCAAACTAGATTTGTCTAAAGGTTATTGGCAAGTCCCGCTAACTGAACGTGCCAAACCTTTTACAGCTTTTTCTACACCTAGGGGTTTATTCCAATGGAATTTCATGCCTTTTGGTCTTATGAACGCCCCTGCTACATTCGTACGCATGATGCGCCGAATTCTCGCATATCGTACAGATGTCATAGCATATCTAGATGATATCTGTCTATTCAGTGATTCCTGGGAAGATCACTATTTGGGTTTATACGAATTACTGTCTACTCTTCGCGAGTATAACTTGACTGCAAAACCCTCTAAAGCCTTTATAGGATTTAGTGAGATTTCTTTCCTAGGTCATCGTGTTGGTCATGGTCTTTTAAAGACAGAGGACCACAATGTTTCAAAAATACTTAACATTTCGGTCCCTAAGACAAAGAAACAAGTAAGGAGTCTATTAGGTTTGATCCAATTCTACGGACGATTCATTCCGAATCTGTCCTCCATTATGGCACCGCTTTCTACTTTATTGAAGAAAGGGTCGCCTAATTTGATCCGCTGGTCAAAAGAATGTCAATCCTCATTGGACCAGGTTAAAGACCTATTTTCATCTCCACCTATTCTTAGGTTACCTACTATTGAGAAGACTTTTGTTCTTCGAAGTGACGCCTCGTCAACTGGGATTGGGGCAGCACTAATGCAGGAGTATTCTGATACTCTGCATCCGGTGATGTATATCTCTAGGAAATTAAATGCTGCAGAAAAGAATTACTCGGTTTTAGACCGTGAGTTATTGGCTATGGTATGGTCTATTCTGAAGTTACAAAGATTTCTTCTAGGCGCACATTTCATTGTGGAAACCGACCAGAAAGCGCTTACTGCTATTCAGAGCAAAAACTTGAAGAGCTCGAGGTCCACTCGTTATGCCATAGCTCTTCAACCATTTCATTTCTCGGTTCGAGCTATCCGTGGTTCGGATAATGTAATGGCGGACATTCTGTCCAGATGCCCACACGATTCCACATGATTCTTCTGTCATATATATATTTGCTGATATACAGTCCAATGTTATAATGACATGTTAGTAGATTTTTTTTTCTCACTTTTTTGAGGGGGAATTTATAACATTATTCCATGTAATTATCTAAGAAGGCTTAGTTAGTGATATACGGGCCAAAAGATCACTCGGCCACATTTAAATAAATTATTTTCAGGATTGTATTGAGAGATTTACCAGTTGTCTTTAAGATTTGTGTTATTGATATTTTCGCAGCACATCATTGAAGATGCGAGATTGTGTCCATTGTGGAACTTTGAGTATATCAAGTCCTGTCCTAGATTGGGAGCGGATGATGTCCACATCTTCTTCTATTGAATGTTTTATGTCAACGAAGATCAACACATGTATTACTTGTTAGTTACTGATGCATTACATAATGTAATAAAATAGTGCGGTATATTAATATATTACACCGCTATTTGCAACACATTGTATGATATCATAATAATATATTTGATTTCATATATTGGTATGAGAATAATTTGACTTTTATTATGATGTTATAAAGTTATCTACCCTTCCAAGATGGAGGTGAAATTCGTTTCTCACCTTAGACGCCGAAAGAAAAACATCAGGAATGTGTATATTTCGATTGATATCACCATGTTATGTTAAATTATAGAATAAGAGATACACCAGAGTATCTAGTGGTGTAGATATTTTCCTATAACTGACCTCGAAACCCTTGAATCGGTCGGTTGGATCGGAGGGTTGATCAGTGAGTTAACAATTCACTATCGTAAAACAAGCTATTGTTACCGAAACAGAACCAGGCTCGACAGTAAACATGACTCACTCTAATATCTTGGGGGCTAAGGAGATTTCTAAAATTGGATACTGGAATGTAAGAACTATGTATCAAGACGGAAAATTGGAAGAAGTAATTAAAGAAATGGATAATTATAAGTTGGACTTATTGGGTGTCAGCGAGTGTAGATGGACGGGGAAGGGCATAAAATATATTTCAGAAGAAAAAAAAAGCAAATTATATACTCTGGTAGTAATGATAATCGTCACACAGAGGGAGTAGCCATCCTAATGACACAGAAAGCAGCAGCATCGCTTATCAGCTGGGTACCTATCAATGAGAGGCTAATATTAGCTAGATTTCAGACACGATTTTTCAAGCTCTCAATTGTACAATGTTATGCACCAACTAACGACGCTCTTGATACCACAAAAGATGACTTCTATGAAGCACTTCTAAGTACCATCAACACAATACCCAAGCATGACATAATAGCAGTCATGGGTGATTTTAACGCCAAAGTAGGTGACAACAACGATGGAGTACAAAGATATCTCGGTACTCATGGCATAGGCTGTATGAATCAAAATGGCGAAAGACTTCTAGAACTTTGTGAAATATCAAACCTCGTTGTGGCAGACACCATCTTTCCACATAAGAATATCCACAAGATAACATGGAATTCACCTGATGGCAGAACTAAGAACCAGATAGATCACTTCTGCATAAGCGCTAAATTTCGCTCATCAGTTCAAGACGTCAGAGCATACAGAGGTGCAGAGATCGGAAGCGATCATAACCTCTGCATAGCTAAAATGAGAATTAAACTGAAGAAGTTATACCAACCGAATAAAAATAGAAGAATAGATGTACACAGACTGCAATCAAATGATATAAAGAAGGAATATAATGTCAAAATGAACAACTATTTCGATGCTTTAGGCAAAATTGACAACGATATCACCACCAAGACAATCGATACTAAATGGGAACAACTGAGAACAGCAATGACAGAAGCAGCTGTAGCGACCACCGGATACCTAGTACATAAAAAAAGAAAAAATGGATGAGAGAAGATACTTGGGATAAAATACAAGAAAGGAAAACAGCAAAACTTAAACTACTAGCGGCAAGTACACATAATGCAGTTGAATCTTGCAAACTAACTTATAACTTGTTAAATAAAGAAGTGAAGACAAAAACTCGAAGAGATAAAAGACATTTCATCAATGAACTGGCCGTAGAAGCTGAAAATGCTGCAAGAACTGGTAATAGTAGGTGCCTTTATCAAATTACAAAACAACTATGTCACCAGCCTACTGCTATGGAAACACCTGTTAAAGGTAAATTAGGGAATTCAATACCAACAGAAAAAGAACAAATGAAGAGATGGGCTGAGCACTTCATGGAGGTGCTAAACAGACCACCACCAACAGTAACACCTGATTTTAATAATGAAACATCCACAACCACTTTGCCAATAACTTGCGATGAATTCACGCTGGACGAGATCAAACAAGCCGTTAAAAGATTTAAAAATTTTAAAGCTGCTGGAGTTGACGAAATTTCAGGGGAAATGATTAAAGCAGTTAATGACAACAACCTCTTGAGAATTTTAGATATTATAAATGAAGTATGGAGAGAAGAACAACCACCACAACAATGGAAAGACAGTATTATTGTAAAGTTACCGAAGAAAGGTGATCTATCAGACTGTAAATAACTGGCGTGGTATATCTCTATTATCAGTACCTGGAAAATTATTATGTTGCATGATGTTAGAAAGACTTAAATTGCATGCTGACGAAAAGATCAGAGAAGAACAAGCGGGTTTCAGGCCGAAACGATCATGTATTGATCAAATATTCACACTAAGAACAATTATAGAAGAATCAGTGGAAAGGCAATCGCCACTTATTATCACCTTCGTCGATTTTCAAAAAGCCTTTGATAGTCTACACCGCCCATCATTGTGGAAGATACTTACAATCTATGGTTTTCCAACAAAATATGTGAATATAATCAAAGCGCTATATGACAATGCAAGATGTTGTGTTAGAAAAAATAAAGGGAATACAGAATGGTTTACAGTAGAAACAGGGGTGAAACAAGGCTGTATTATGTCACCACTACTTTTTGGAATAGCTATTGATTGGGTTATGAGAAACTATACCCACAATGAACAATTGGGTATAAAATGGACAAATGGAAAATTCCTGGGGGACCTGGATTTCGCAGATGATGTAGCATTCTTAAGTTCAACACCAAGACAATCCCAAGAAGCAATAAATAATTTGTGTCATCTCTCGGTTAAAATTGGTCTCCAAATAAATGCCTCTAAAACTAAAGCTATGAACTTTTCTAACGAGACCTTTGATATCATCTTGAACGGGGAAAAACTACAGAAAGTTGAAAGTTTCAATTATTTAGGCAGTAAAATGACTCAGGATGGTGACACAACAAGAGAAATCCATACTAGAATTGCTTTGGCAGCTAGCGCCTTCAATAGATTATCTAACATTTGGAAATTACGATCATTGAATATACATACCAAGCTTCGTCTGTTTAATTCAAATGTTATCTCAGTGTTAACATACGGCTGTGAGAGTTGGAAAATAACAAAATCATTGGAGAACAAGCTGAATACATTCGAGAACAAATGTCTTAGAAAAACTCATGAACATCAGTTGGAAAGAATTCAAGACTAATCGACAAATAACTCTAGGCAGAAATATGTCTCCGACTATATAAGGAAAAGACGATGGTCATATATCGGTCATGTCCTACGAATGCAAAACAACAGAATACCACTACAGGCGCTCACTTGGGTTCCTGAGGGTAAGCGGAAAAAAGGAAGACCAAAAGAAACACTCAGAAGAACAATAATAAGAGAAGGAAGAACGTTGGGCCTAAATAATGTGCAAGAGCTAAGAGGAGTGGCGTCACAACGAACAACCTGGAGAGCACTGGTTTCTGCCTTATGCGCCGTGTTTGGCGCTTAAAGAATTTATTATTATTATTATTATGATGTTGCCAGCATTGTGGTTTGTGTTGGTGGCACCTTCCTGGGATATATACGCGTATACTTAGATAAATTTTTCTCTAAGGACCTGGGATATGATCTCAGTTTTGCTCCAAGTGTTGAGCTATTTTGTTAGATATATCCGCGCATCATACGTGCGTTAGGAGCCTAGATTTTTCCGGCTCCAGGATTTAAAAAAAAAAAATGTTCTTTTTTTTTTCCCGGGAGGGTGCGGTAATGTTCCGCACAAATAATTACTTTTTTCCAAAGTCTTTGTATGATCGTTTTTCGTATGTATGATCATTATTTGACTGAAATGCATGTTATATATATTTTATGGTCAAAGGGACAGAACCCGATATATCGATACTGCTATTTTTTATGAGTTTACCTCCTCTTGTATAGAGACACGTTCGGTCTATAATGTCTTGAACGAAGCGTGACCATATCTCCTTATTTGGTAGTATCAGTCAACTGTTGTAGATGTTTGAAACCTTTCTTAACGCTTCTGTTCATGTCCATAAAAGGCGCGACTGTGTAAGACTTTTATCTCGAATGTTCTTAGAATCGTCTTATTGTGAACAGCGACTCAGAGATTGTCACTCTGCGCATGTCTCGACTTGGTTGTCGTTTGTTGTTCCGCCCAGGTCGGGGAGTTGAGAAATGGACTGATTAGCGAGCGGACGCGACTGCGTCTTGTGATTCTCTGAGGGAAATACATTGTCTTTGTGAGTTAGTTAGCTAACTAGACTATTTCCCCGTATTATTCAAGCCTGCCTGGAGGCATATGTTCATGGTTGATTTTCCGAAATAAGGTAATTCCTCTTGTATCGAACTTTAGGCTATCATCTAGAGGTTCGTCATTTTGTCGCCTTTTTGCTCGCCTGTGTGATTCAAAATGGAGAGGTACTTTGACTAGGATTAAGTCATCGGTATCTTTATACCTGAACTAGTTATATATCTATGGGTCGCTCTAGACCAACAAGACTATTGTCTGTGTTCCAGGATTCGTTATATCAGAGATCACGTCCAAGTCAGATGGTTAGACTTAGGAAGGTTATAAAGGTTGAGCTGACCTGTAATCCATGTATGCTACTCACGTGCAGACAGTAAACGGACGTATTGTATACATCTGATCTGCTAGCATCAGGAAGGAATAATTATTATTGTCTATGAACATTAAGGATCTGCAGCGGACCACGGTTGCAGAAGTTATATGTATTATTTATCAAGCTTCGCTATGATATTTGTTTTCCATACAACTATTGAGTATTGACTTCTACATGACTGTCAGTTAACATGAGTTTGAATGCTGCATTCGTTATACTATGCTGATGATAACATAAGTATCATGACTGTTTTGTGGCGTGCAATAAATGGTATAAACCTAAAGCGAAGTTACCATTTTTATGACTCTACGCGTCATGTTGCCTGTGGTGTACCCTGAACTGTTCTACTGCAACACACACACCGCAACAATCTAAACCAGATAAGACAGCCACATCTTGCATTGTAATACCTGGTGTCGATAGAGGTGGTAATTTGACGGCATCCTAATTCCACCCCTTATCACACCTGACTAAAAATCAGAGGGAGAGAGTTCAACAGGTTCTAGAGGAACATACAGATGTCTTAACAGATAAACCACGACATACAAATTTGCTACAGTATGACATGAAACTGGTAGACTCAAACCCAATCTGTATGAGAGCCTATTCTATTCCGTTCGCGAAGGAGAAGGCATTGAAAGAAGAAATAGAATATTTGTTGAAGGAGGGGATTATTTCACACAGTGAATCATCTTTTAGCTCCAGTGTAGTTTTGTTGAGGAAACCGTCTGGGGAACACAGACTGTGCATAGATTACAGGAAACTGAATGCTGTCACAGAAGGACAAGTGGATCCATTACCAGACACAAAAAAGTTATTTGCCAGATTAAACAAGGCAAAATACTTTTCAAAGGTGGATCTTAGTAAAGGCTATTACCAGATTCCAGTGAAGCCTGAAGTGAGATCTTATTTAGCGTTTAGCACCTCGGAAGGACATTATGAATTCAATATGCTACCATTCGGATTGAAAAATGCTCCGAGTGTATTTTCAAGGATGATGCGCAAATTGTTGGATCCCTTGAATAACCCATGTGTCACGAATTTCATGGATGATATTCTCGTCGCCACAGAGACATTTGAAGAACACATTAACTCTCTGAAAATGTTATTTGATAGGCTTAGGGAGGCGAACTTAACTGCTAGGCCAACAAAATGTTGTATTGGATGCAAAGAGTTGGAATTCTTGGGACACACTGTATATCAGGGTAACATGACCCCTGACCCCAAGAACTTGGAAAAACTGCAGAGAGCACCTAGACCACAAACAAAAAAGGACGTGCGATCATTCGTGTCGTTATGTGGATTTTACCAAAAATATATCAAAAATTTTAACTCTATTTGTGCTCCTCTGACTGATCTGACTCGCAAGGGACTTCCAGATAAAATTCTTTGGACTGCGCAATGTGAACTAGCGTTCCAAGAGTTAAAGGAAAAACTCACTAGCAAGCCTATTCTCAAATTGCCTGATTTGACACAGGACTTCGTGGTGAGAACAGATGCAAGTAATGTAGGCCTCGGGGCGGCTTTGTTGCAAAGGTCATCTTCACCCGATGGGGAACTGAACCCAGTCGCTTATGCAAGCCGCAAATTGAATAAAGCGGAGCAAGGATATTCCACAAGCGAAAAAGAATGTTTAGCGTTAATCTGGGCGATAAAAAAGTTTCAAATCTATCTGTATGGTAGGACTTTTGTGGTCCAGACGGATCATCAGCCCCTGGTATTCTTATCTCAGGCTAAGCATGAAAACGCAAGATTGTTGAGGTGGTCTTTATTACTGCAACCTTATCAGTTTATTATCGAATACATCCCAGGGTCATTGAATGTCGGTGCAGATTTCCTCAGTCGGCACCCCTGTGATCAAGATTAGAGTAGTGGCAGGCGTGAGGAGTAATTTTATCTGTGTGTATCACTGGTTTTGGAACTTGCCGTAGTGCATGTTCTCAGGTGGGGAGATGTGTGATGAATTTACCATGATACAACGTTAAAATATCTCCAAATTTAACGATAAAATGTAGGGTTAAAAATAATGCGTAAGATACTAGGAGACATGCTCGCCCATGCCAGCCTTTCCCACCGCCATTTAAAACTAACGAGTTAGAAGTGCAGACGAAACGTTTACCCTTTGTAGACGGGAGAGAACGGAGGACACCAAAAGGAAAAAATATGACTGAACACGTGTTTGAAGATCGCAAGGCTAAAAGACGCAATTGGTAATAAAAAGAAAAGAAAAAAAAATTCACGTCACTAGTTTACAGAGGGTAAGGACATGGACAAAAAACGACTTTAGCTCGTGTCAGAAACAGTCATTTCTTGGACTTTTACGATACTTGATTGTTATTTGAATTCAGCGGCAAAAGCCGTGGAGAAGGTTCTCGAACATATTTCAAAAAAAAAAAAAAACAACTAACCTTGAAAAAGTAACTTTTTCTTAATAATAATGTTAGGAAAATAAAACCTAGCTAGTTTGATAGCCCATCTTGAGCAGAGAAATAATATGCTTTCAATTATACAGACGGATAGATAATAAGGAAGATATTGACAAAAGACTGTGTTGTTCATATCAGACGAGCGACTGCACTGTTAAAAAATGTCACTAAATTTTCAAAATTTGCGGCCTTGAGACGCTCAAGTGCTAAAAACGAGCTGTAATTAAAGAGAGGGGAAATGGTGGAGAATTGTGGCTAAAAATAACTTCGGAGGCAGAAGTGTGTAGGGTACTGCATGGAGGGGTCCAAGAACCAAGCGTGTTTTTCGTATGAAAAACAAGTAGAGACAGACGGACCAACAGACAGTAATACATACTTGACTGAGAGCTGACTGAAATTTGACTTTTGGTTGTAGATTTGAAATTTAGGGGGGAAGTCGGTGATTGGATGAATGAAATCATATTGGCAGGACAGAGATGCGCATTTTTGCCATTCGTTACAAAACTGTCCAGAGACACAGTGGTGTAGTACCTGTGGTGTTGTTTCCAGAAGATAATACATAATTTTAGTGGGTCGCCATCAGATACACAGCAGCTCAGCTGAGTTTTGCTAGCATTTAACTGTGTTCTCAATTCTGAATTCTGGTAAGAATGAAAGCAATTCTTTTGTACATTTTAATATTTCGAGTGATTGATACTGCCATATCATATAAAATGATTACGACAAGTAAGTGCTCGCTCTAGATCCCCAGCCCAAGTTCAGGGTCTAGAGACAAACAAAATATATGGACGCCTACTAAAACTATGGAGGCGGATCTATTGTTGAGATCAGTGGAACATATCACCTATCTTATTGAATAGAAGGAAACTATTGAACATATCTCAGATGCAAGGTAGTCTAGGGGAACTAGTACTATATGAAAACAACTAGGTAAGATGTACTGTGGTCAGAGAGATCTGACCCAGTCTGTGTGGTGTTGTTGTGTACTGTTGTGTGCAGAAGTGGCTCAGTAGGTAGAGTTCTGACACATGCCACAAAACTTTTATTTCAGAATTGTGAGTTTCTGTTTGGCACCGAAGAGGTGCCGAATGCTGTTTTAATATACACAAGCGTGGACCAGTGCAGTCTAACATTGTGTCAGAGCAGCCGTATATTGTCCCCCAGCACGGAGAGGAGGGGCCACCAGACTCTTGTACAAGATCGACGCAGTCGAGATAAGTGAGATCTGGCCTGCTGGAAGTTCACCAACTGATTTACCAACGAATTTATCAACTAATTCACCATCAAATAAAGACATACCATTGTGGGAAAATAAACTATGTATTCATCCCATAAGTCAATGGACAATGTTTGGTAGTCATAGACTGGGCGTGATGATACCACCCCAACAGTACATTCAGTAATAGTCTCCTGGGACAATCTAATATAATTAATATTAACTAGACTTATAACATACCTTTGTAATCACATTCCATTTTATTATGTCATATAATTATGCATTCCATTTATAACTCCATAATATTTCATAGGTTCTGACCAACAAACGTTTGGATCCGAACAAATAAATTTACCAAAAGATTTAATATTTAAAACTAAAACAGCCTGAGTTAGTTCAGTGTGTTATACATTATATTATTATTATTATTAGACTTATTAAATATCTGTGTGTGTGTGGGTAATCTACTACAACACATTACATTTCAGTACCCTAGACTTTTAACGTAGCTACATTCATTAGTAAAAAAGATATGTTTGAGGTCGTAAGTGGTAGTAAGAAGGGCCTTCTGTAATTCGCATCAACATTTATCTCAGGAGCCTTCACAGCTGACCTCATTCATTACACTAGGTAACATCCCCACCATACAATACCATCAAATCCACTACAACAAGAAAGAAATATCACACTAAAATGAAATTTGTCATGATTATTCAAACTGATAACTGCAAGATTTTGTAAAGGAAAATAGATTAAACTATTGTTTTTTCGATTTATAACCTGAGGTCAGTTTAGCCAAAAGTGGAGATAGAATAAACCAGTTTACGGCGACGATGTCCAAGCACCTGTCCGTCCTTTAAGATTATTGTAACGTCGCAAGTTTTTATATGACATCCTTCTACCTGGTCAGGTTATTGACCTCAGTCTGCTGTATAAAGCATTGTTTATAACTACATAAATAATCAATACTAGAGACATTTAACAAAATAAAAACAAACATAAGAATATCCCAGGTGATACACTGAACGTGTAATATCTAACAGTGTCTATGATTCACCGCATCTTCATTGTACATAAATATGAATTTTCATCACTATACAGAATTTTTACAGATATTTTCAGAATTATTGTGCATACCAGACATTGTACTAGTTCTGTGACACGTAATCGTATTTGCCCATGAACGCAGGATGAAATTATAATCGGCAACATATCACAAACAATATATGGAAAGAAACAGTATAAACCTGGAAAGAAACAGTATAAACCTGGAAAGAAACAGTATAAACCTGGAAAGCGGTGGGGGATGTAAAGTAATGTGCCAAGAAAATAATTCCTATGGAAACTTGTATGAGCAAGTAATAGACAAGTTATAGAATGGGGAAAAACATTCAATGTGAATAATACAGATATGATAATATTCTGTTGTACTGTATTAGCTGTAAAAAGTAGGGTGGGGGAGAGTCTGGGACGGTAAACAATCTATTGTAGTGCTTACAGTAATATTATATCTAGTACTGTGACTCAATATCTTATTTCACTGTGACTCAATATCTTATTTCACTGTGACTCAATATCTTATTTCACTGTGATATTTCTGAGTTGTGACTCAATATCTCATTTCACTGTGGTATTTCTGAGTTGTGACTCAATATCGTATTTCACTGTGATATTTCTGAGTTGTGACTCAATATCGTATTTCACTGTGATATTTCTGAGTTGTGACTCAATATCTTATTTCACTGTGATATTTCTGAGCTGTGACATCTTATTTTACTGTGATATTTCTGAGCTGTGACTCAATATCTTATTTCACTGTGATATTTCTGAGCTGTGACATCTTATTTCACTGTGATATTTCTGAGCTGTGACTCAATATCTTATTTCACTGCGATATTTCTGAGCTGTGACATCTTATTTCACTGTGATATTTCTGAGCTGTGACATCTTATTTCACTGCAATATTTCTGAGCTGTGACATCTTATTTCACTGTGATATTTCTGAGCTTTGATATCTTATTTCACTGTGATATTTCTGAGCTGTGACATCTTATTTCACTGTGATATTTCTGAGCTGTGACTCAATATCTTATTTCACTGTGATATTTCTGAGCTGTGACTCAATATCTTATTTCACTGTGATATTTCTGAGCTGTGACATCTTATTTCACTGTGATATTTCTGAGCTGTGACTCAATATCTTATTTCACTGTGATATTTCTGAGCTGTGACTCAATATCTTATTTCACTGTGATATTTCTGAGTTGTGACTCAATATCTTATTTCACTGTGATATTTCTGAGCTGTGACATCTTATTTCACTTTAACATTTCTGAGCTGTAACATCTTATTTCACTGTGATATTTCTGAGCTGTGACATCTTATTTCACTGTGATATTTCTGAGCTGTGACATCTTATTTCACTGTGATATTTCTGAGCTGTGACATCTTATTTCACTGTGATATTTCTGAGCTGTGACATCTTATTTCACTGTGATATTTCTGAGCTGTGACATCTTATTTCACTGTGATATTTCTGAGCCATGTTCCTTGAAATGTCGTCTTCTCGGACCTCAGCTGCCGTCTTTCTGTTTGTTAATTAACTGACCATCTTTTTTTAATTTGTTTTTTGTCGAAAGTAATGTTTATTAGGACTTGCAGACTTGTAGAATATTTCAATAATAAACATTTAGTTGTTATGCAACAGTTCACAATAGAAGAAAAGATATGGCGCCGCAGATGTGGCTGAACAAAAGGAAGAGAAACGATTCTGCGAGGAGTGGCTTTGTTTTTCATAGTTATTTCCCTTTCTACAGATTTGCTTGTCAAACGTTTATTAAAACAAATAAGGGTAAAGATATCCCCCCATATCTGATACAGCCGTAGAGGAGAAAAGTGTTAGAGGCTTCATTATACTATGTCCATCACTATGAAGTAGGGCGACCAGTTTCCTTCCTTGGTGCCTTTGAACAGAGTCAGATTTTACTTGACTCAAGAACAGAGTCAGATTTTACCTGACTCAAGAACAGAGTCAGATTTTACCTGACTCAAGAACAAAGTCAGATTTTACCTGACTCAAGAACAGAGTCAGATTTTACCTGACTCAAGAACAGAGTCAGATTTTCAATCTTGGAACCCGGTGACTTTGGCCACCAAGAGGCAAGTGCTCTAACCGCTTGACCAATGGGAAGATCTTTTTGAAATACAGTTATAAAAGTAAGAATACAAAAAAGCAGGTGGAAATGTCATTGCAATCGGAAATAGACGATAATCCAGAGAAATCAAGTAAAACACAAATGTATGAATTGTTAGCTAAAATGTATGACAGTATCACCATCTGACAGAACAAACAGTAAACACACCGGTGTCATGAAATATTCTAATCCACATATATAAATTATTAGGTAAATATGAAGCCTAACAAATAAAATTAATAAAGAGAAGAGCCATGGTAAAATGACATTGCTGTCACAAGGAATGTACTCGAAATCCCCCTTGTTTTCTGCTTCGTCTGCAAATTGTAACGCTTTCACGTTGATAGTAAAAGCTTACTGTATTATACCCGCTTTCTTCAATGAAACGTGTGCTGTATTTCTTGGAAAAAAACATTGAGAGACTGCGTAATGACCTAAATTAATCCTAACATTAATTATATTACGTTACCAAAACGAACGAACAGATGGACAAAAGGATAGCGAGAGGGGAGGGCTGAAAATCAGGAACGCATGCAACACGCGACGCGCGATATACAAATGCTGGCATCACGCGTGTAAGTCTACAAGCACTAACTTTTTCAGACGGACAGTGATAAAATACACTACCCTTTCCCAGAGTTAGGTTTATAAATCATAACAGACTCTTATTAGAAAAGATAACATTAGATGGGTTTACGGTTGAAAACATAACAGTACCCAGACAGCACATCTTCCAAACAGGAGGTAGTAGAAAATACATATTTTGAACGCAGCCACGTAGCTCTTTTAAAGTGGGAAAATTGGGTTCCTTAGGGCTTGCTGACAAATAATATGTAAAACGTTACGCCAATAGTCCAGGAATTAATAAATTATACCCAAAATAAAATAGTGAGGCTGCCTGACAGCATGAAATCATTTCTGCTCATAAAATTTTTTTATAACGTGTTTGAAAAAAACCTTACGTTACATAAATAGCCTACCATGTAAACTCCAAATTGATTGGAGCGCAACAAATGAAAGCCTAACCACGATTGGTCGGGCTATAAATACTATCTTGGTTGTTAGGGGAGAGGGGAAAAGATAACATTTTTTCAAACACTTGTCGAAACGTGGCTCATTGGCCAGTCTCGCTGATATACACACTTGGGAGCGTTAGTTCGAGACCACTTGTTTAAAATAGCTTGATAAAGCATCAGTGCGTTGAAGCCAGCATATATTTGGCTCAATAAAAGCCTGGAACATAGGCAGATGGAAGTTTGTGCCAGTTTGTGCCAGAATTCATTGCTAATCAACGTATCTGTGTTATTCGTATGAATTGTGGTAAGCTTGAACCATTTAATATCTTTTTAATGAAAATTGAATGTGAATTGTTGATTTATGCCTGTATATATATGTGTAGTTCAGTGGCAAACGTGAGGTAAAGCCTAAAATGCTCCAGCCTGAACAGAGGGTGTCGGAGAAAAGTAAAACGGCATGGAATGGCCAAATAGTACACTGACACCTGGATGATTGACTAGAAAGAAATAATGCTGGAAGTGCAGAGGCGTAGTGACCATTAAGGATGGTAATGCTGGTATAAAGTATTTCAGATGAAGCTGACTGTTGGCCTAACGCTCTGAACGCAATGTTTGTGCTGTATTGTGATCAGTGTAAAAGAGAATATAAATTAGTTATGAAGTAGAAGGTACATCCTTCTTGATTTCAGGGACAGTGGTCTTGATGGTACTGAGCAGCACCTGGTCAGAGATTTGCTGAATCCAGAGTCGGACAGCATACTCCTTGGTCTTTTAGCTATCAGTGAGGTGTCTCCTGAGCCCAGAGGAGAATTCGAGCAGAGGAGTCCTTTCCTGCCGCCATCACGCCAGATAAGCGAGTTGGCCAGCTGAGCTCAACATTATGCCCCCTCATCTTGAAATAACTTTATAAAAATACTATTCAGAGGGGAATTTACTTGTCTTAAAATCAGGAACTGTGAACATCTCCAATACTGGTCCCTAAAGACAAACTATTGAAGTCATGATGACAAATACCAACAGAGCTTGAACAAAACAAAACCAGTATTACCTCATTTTACTACTACACAACTGACACACATAGAACATTTGTAATAATATATGTCACTACAATATTCATATTAAATACATTCTGTACATAACTTGTAATTTAAATTGATTGTGATTCCTGGTTCCCTTGTAGTTGAATCAGGACACATATTCATTCATGCTAGTAATGAATACATATTGTTATTTGAACCGTTACGAGTGACTTCTTTAAGCTATTCTCATAGAGTGTTATATGTATGTGAGTGTCACAGTGTTGTTAAGAGTAGTGGATTAAATTAAATTGTTTATCTGTCTGTTGTTG
The DNA here is from genome assembly GCA_024509875.1 of Oreohelix idahoensis. Classification (NCBI taxonomy): domain Eukaryota; kingdom Metazoa; phylum Mollusca; class Gastropoda; order Stylommatophora; family Oreohelicidae; genus Oreohelix; species Oreohelix idahoensis. The sequence continues at coordinate 64,922 of JAMPIV010003839.1, forward strand.
TGACTTACACTTCACCATACTCATACCCTAGACACATAACGTAGCATCACACTATTCCAGAATAATTCTGACTGAGATATATAGATATGTGGTAGCAAGTAAGGTTATCTATAATACACTACTCTTAATAGATATAGATACCTTCACAGCTGATCTCAGTCAGTACACTAAGTTCCCTATAAGTATTTATAACATCCCACTTCACCACATATATTGGGGTCTCGCTCTTGGGATTTTGAATCTTTAACTATTAAATATATTGGGGGTAATTCACTTCAGGGAATATAAGAATTAAAAGGTATCCTTGGGTGGAATTAAATAAGGTTGAGCTCACGGTGCCTGTGTTGTCCATTAGAGATTGAATTGTTGGTTAGACATTGTATAAATTTACATAATAGACAATGGCGGACCTGGCCAAATTTCGATCTGCTGCGGTTCAGACTGCAAAAGAGTTAGGATTAGATGGGCAAGTTATGGTTGCCTATGTCACAACGGAATGTGACAAATTTATTGAACGCGAAGAAAGAAGATTAGAAAAAGAGGCCGAAAGAAAGTTAGAGGCTGAGACTAAGAGGTTGCAAGCTGAGGCTGAGACTAAGAGGTTGCAGATTGAGGCTGACAAAGAGGCTAAAGCATTGGAAGCCGAGGAAAGAAGACAAGCTGCAGAAAGGGAAGAGAAGAAATTAGCTGCAGAAAGAGAAGAGAAGAGATTAGCTGCAGAGAGGGAAGCAGAAAAGGAGAAGAAGAGATTACAAAGGGAACATGAGTTACGACTAAGGGAGTTTGAGTTTCAAGGCCATGCTCCTGAAAATGGTGCCAGTCCCTTTGCCTCTGATGCTACGGTTACTCAGGGAGCCTCAACCTCAGCTATGAATTTTCATTTAGATCATTTTGTTGAGAAAGACGATGATATTGAGAGCTATATAAATAGGTACGAACTATTAGCTACCACGTATGGGTTAGAGAGAGAAAGGTGGAGCTTAAAGTTATCTCAGGGACTTCGTGGGGCAGCTTATGAAGTTTTTGCAAAAATGAGCAGAGGTGATCAGGAAAATTATGACATGCTAAAGCAGGCTCTTTTGTTAAGGTATGAAAAGAATGCAGAATTCTATAGGAAAAAAATTTAGGAATGCTAAACTACTGTCAGGTGAAACCTATCACCAGTTCTCTGCACGAATAGAGACATACTTGGAGAAATGGACTTCTCTGGGGAAAACCCAAGATCTTAAGGAAATGGTCCTTATAGAGCAACTAAGAGAGTCCATGGCTCCAGACCTGAGAAAGTTTCTCATGGAACAAGGTGCAGAGAGGCTGGGTGAGTTGCTAAATGTTGCTGAAAGGTATCAAGCAGCTCAAGCAGAGGTAACAGGTAATAAAAAGAAACAAGTGGAAACTTTAGGGCACCACAGAACTTTAATAAATTTGATCCTAGGGATCAAAATAAAGGTAAGCACCAATTTGATAGGCCACGGTATGAAAATAAAAATAAATTCCCACAATTCGATGAAAGGAAATATGATGAAAGAAAATCTTTCAACCAAGGAAAAAGGTGGTGTAAAAATTGTAAGATGGACAATCATGACACTGACCGTTGCAGAAGGAAACCTGTGTATATGGCAACCCTTCAGGTCAGGTCGACCTCAAGACAGGAGGAGGATATTATGTTAGATACCACTCCAGAAGAGATGAGGAAGGCACAGGCTGGGGATAAAACACTCAAGCCTTGTTTCAGAAAATTGTCAACTTGTCATACAACTCCAGGCAAGGGAGATTTTTACATGAAAAACAAGTTGATGTATAGGAAGACTGGAACTAGATCCCATGGTCACGGACAGCTGGTTCTTCCAAAAAGATACAGGACAGAATTAATAAGGAGCCTACATGTGAAACCAGATGGGGACCATGAGAAGATAGGTACCATCATTCAAAAGGTGGCTCACAATTATTATTGGCCCAAAGCAAGATGGGACATTGAAAATTTTGTAGAAAGGTGTAGCATAGCACATGAGGGAACACCCACAAGTGGGAACATGGATCAGGACCTGGACACGCCACGGGGCAAAATTAGGCCTGATAATAAAAAGAAATATAGATTTGATAAAGTGGACCAAATGGAATGGGAAGCCCCTTTTCACGGACAAGCTTCACTTAACTGTTTTACAATGGCCACTATGCGGAGAGTGCAAAAAGATGTCTTACCCCAGGATAAGCCGACAATCCCTCAATCGGACTTAAACAAACTGGAGGAAGAAGATGTAGAGAGGAAATCTCTCATCAAGAATTTTAAGTGGGGAGAAAGCCCCAAAGGAAAAATTGGTAGCGGTCGTTTTGTGAATGATAATTCTGGGAGGAAAAATCATCACTATAAAGCTTCAAGTGGAAGAGACCATACCGGTGCATGGACAAATAGGTCCACACAATTAAAGGTCCATATGTAGCTTTGTTAAGAACGTGGACTGATGAAAAGGCAGAGGAAAACATTACATCTTCATACCAGTATGTGAATGAGCTGACCACTCGGTTAAAAAACTGGCTGGAAACTTGCCAATGAAAATTTGAAACAAGCCAGGAAGAAACATGCTGCCTATTATAACAGGAAGGCGAAAGACAGAAATTTGGCTGTGGGAGAGAAAGTACTGCTTCTTTTGCCCGGGAGTCAGAATAAGTTACAAATTGGATGGCAGGGTCCATATACAGTTCTAGAGAAGGTGTCTAGAACAAATTATAAGATAGATAAGAAGGGGAAAGAAAAAATCTATCATGTGAATCTCCTGAAGAAATATTTGGAAAGAGAACATCAGGAAGAGACACACTTGTTGACCTTGTCCATCGCCATGGAGATGAAAAAGGAACCACTTTCATCATTTGAATATCCATTACACCCCTGTGAGACAGCAGCACAGGTGAAAATCAGTACACATTTAACGAAAACTCAGAAAGAGAGAGTGCAACAGGTTCTAAAGAATCATGCAGAGGTGTTAACAGACCGACCAGGGCATACAAACCTATTGGAATATGATATGAAACTCATAGACTCCACACCTGTCTGTATGAAACCATATTCGATTCCGTTTGCTAAGGAAAAAGCTTTGAAGGAAGAGATAGACTATCTATTGAAGGAAGGAATTATTTCGCACAGTGAGTCTTCGTATAGTTCCGGTGGTACTCTTAAGGAAGCCCTCTGGAGAACATAGACTCTGTATAGATTACAGGAGACTGAATGCTATTACAGAAGGACAGGTGGATTCATTGCCGGATACAAATCAGCTGTTTGCCAGACTAAATAAAGCTAAATATTTCTCAAAAGTGGATCTGAGTAAAGGATACTATCAGATTCCAGTAAAGCCTGAGGTTAGACCATACCTAGCTTTTATTACCTCAGAAGGACACTATGAGTTTAATAGATTGCCATTTGGATTGAAGAATGCGCCTAGTGTCTTCTCTAGAATGATGAGAAAATTATTGGATCCTCTGAATAATCCCTGTATAACAAATTTTATGGATGATATCCTTATAGCAACAGAAACATTTGAGGAACACATTGACTCTCTGAACATGCTGTTTGATCGACTTAGGGAGGCAAATTTAACAGCCCGACCAACCAAATGTTGCGTTGGATGTAAAGAATTGGAATTTTTGGGACACACAGTTTATCAGGGAAATATGACCCCTGACCCAAAGAATTTAGAGAAACTACAGAAAGCCCCGAGACCACAAACCAAGAAGGACGTGAGATCCTTTGTCTCATTATGTGGTTTCTACCAGAAGTATATCAAAAACTTTAATTCCATATGTGCACCTTTAACGGAATTGACACGTAAAGGACTTCCAGATCGCATTACATGGACACCACAATGTGAAATGACTTACCAAGAATTGAAGGAAAAGCTCACAAGTAAACCCATTTTGAAATTACCTGACTTAAGTCAAGAATTCATAGTAAGGACGGATGCAAGTAATATTGGGTTAGGTGCAACTCTACTACAGAAATCAGATGCATTGGATGGGGAATTAAGCCCAGTGGCATATGCTAGCAGAAAGTTGAATAAAGCTGAAATCAACTACTCAACTAGCGAAAAAGAATGTCTTGCAGTAATATGGGCAATAAAGAAATTCAATATTTATCTATATGGGAAGGCATTTAAGTTGCAAACTGACCACAAACCTTTATCGTTTTTAGCACAGGCTAAGCATGAGAACTCTAGGTTACTCCGATGGTCTTTGCTTCTGGCTCCATATAATTTTAGCATTGAATATATATCTGGAAAAACCAATCTGGGAGCGGATTTTTTAAGCCGCCATCCGTGTGATGAGAATCACCGTAAACCCCAGAAATAATAATAAATTTCTCTATGTGTATATAGAATAAAGGACTGACATATAATGTCTGTTTTAAGAGGGGAGGTGTCATGAAATATTCTAATCCACATATATAAATTATTAGGTAAATATGAAGCCTAACAAATAAAATTAATAAAGAGAAGAGCCATGGTAAAATGACATTGCTGTCACAAGGAATGTACTCGAAATCCCCCTTGTTTTCTGCTTCGTCTGCAAATTGTAACGCTTTCACGTTGATAGTAAAAGCTTACTGTATTATACCCGCTTTCTTCAATGAAACGTGTGCTGTATTTCTTGGAAAAAACATTGAGAGACTGCGTAATGACCTAAATTAATCCTAACATTAATTATATTACGTTACCAAAACGAACGAACAGATGGACAAAAGGATAGCGAGAGGGGAGGGCTGAAAATCAGGAACGCATGCAACACGCGACGCGCGATATACAAATGCTGGCATCACGCGTGTAAGTCTACAAGCACTAACTTTTTCAGACGGACAGTGATAAAATACACTACCCTTTCCCAGAGTTAGGTTTATAAATCATAACAGACTCTTATTAGAAAAGATAACATTAGATGGGTTTACGGTTGAAAACATAACAGTACCCAGACAGCACATCTTCCAAACAGGAGGTAGTAGAAAATACATATTTTGAACGCAACCACGTAGCTCTTTTAAAGTGGGAAAATTGGGTTCCTTAGGGCTTGCTGACAAATAATATGTAAAACGTTACGCCAATAGTCCAGGAATTAATAAATTATACCCAAAATAAAATAGTGAGGCTGCCTGACAGCATGAAATCATTTCTGCTCATAAAATTTTTTTATAACGTGTTTGAAAAAAAACCTTACGTTACATAAATAGCCTACCATGTAAACTCCAAATTGATTGGAGCGCAACAAATGAAAGCCTAACCACGATTGGTCGGGCTATAAATACTATCTTGGTTGTTGGGGGAGACGGGAAAAGATAACATTTTTTCAAACACTTGTCGAAACGTGGCTCATTGGCCAGTCTCGCTGATATACACACTTGGGAGCGTTAGTTCGAGACCACTTGTTTAAAATAGCTTGATAAAGCATCAGTGCGTTGAAGCCAGCATATATTTGGCTCAATAAAAGCCTGGAACATAGGCAGATGGAAGTTTGTGCCAGAATTCATTGCTAATCAACGTATCTGTGTTATTCGTATGAATTGTGGTAAGCTTGAACCATTTAATATCTTTTAATGAAAATTGAATGTGAATTGTTGATTTATGCCTGTATATATATGTGTAGTTCAGTGGCAAACGTGAGGTAAAGCCTAAAATGCTCCAGCCTGAACAGAGGGTGTCGGAGAAAAGTAAAACGGCATGGAATGGCCAAATAGTACACTGACACCTGGATGATTGATTAGACAGAAATAATGCTGGAAGTGCAGAGGCGTAGTGACCATTAAGGATGGTAATGCTGGTATAAAGTATTTCAGATGAAGCTGACTGTTGGCCTAACGCTCTGAACGCAATGTTTGTGCTGTATTGTGATCAGTGTAAAAGAGAATATAAATTAGTTATGAAGTAGAAGGTACATCCTTCTTGATTTCAGGGACAGTGGTCTTGATGTACTGAGCAGCACCTGGTCAGAGCTTGCTGAATCCAGAGTCGGACAGCATACTCCTTGGTCTTTTTAGCTATCAGTGAGGTGTCTCCTGAGCCCAGAGGAGAATTCGAGCAGAGGAGTCCTTTCCTGCCGCCATCACGCCAGATAAGCAGAGTTGGCCAGCTGAGCTCAACATTATGCCCCCTCATCTTGAAATAACTTTATAAAAATACTATTCAGAGGGGAATTTACTTGTCTTAAAATCAGGAACTGTGAACATCTCCAATACTGGTCCCTAAAGACAAACTATTGAAGTCATGATGACAAATACCAACAGAGCTTGAACAAAACAAAACCAGTATTGCCTCATTTTACTACTACACAACTGACACACATAGAACATTTGTAATAATATATGTCACTACAATATTCATATTAAATACATTCTGTACATAACTTGTAATTTAAATTGATTGTGATTCCTGGTTCCCTTGTAGTTGAATCAGGACACATATTCATTCATGCTAGTAATGAATACATATTGTTATTTGAACCGTTACGAGTGACTTCTTTAAGCTATTCTCATAGAGTGTTATATGTATGTGAGTGTCACAGTGTTGTTAAGAGTAGTGGATTAAATTAAATTGTTTATCTGTCTGTTGTTGTGACTTACACTTCACCACACTCATACCCTAGACACATAACGTAGCATCACACTATTCCAGAATAATTCTGACTGAGATATATAGATATGTGGTAGCAAGTAAGGTTATCTATAATACACTACTCTTAATAGATATAGATACCTTCACAGCTGATCTCAGTCAGTACACTAAGTTCCCTATAAGTATTTATAACATCCCACTTCACCACACCGGTGGAACAAGGTATGACAGTATCACCATCTGACAGAACAAACAGTTAGCACACCGGTGGAACAAGGTATGACAGTATCACCATCTGACAAAACAAACAGTAAACACACCGGTGGAACAAAGTATGACAGTATCACCATCTGACAGAAAAACAGTAAACACACCGGTGGAACAAGATATAACAGTATCACCATCTGACAGAACAAACAGTAAACACACCGCTGGAACAAGGTATGACAGTATCACCATCTGACAGAACAAACAGTAGACACACCGGTGGAACAAAGTATGACAGTATCACCATCTGACGGAACAAACAGCAGACACACCGATGGAACAAGGTATGACAATATCACCATCTGACAGAACAAACAGTAAACACACCGGTGGAACAAGGTATGACAGTATCACCATCTGACAGAAAAAACAGAAGACACAACGGTGGAACAAAGTAAGACAGTATCACCATCTGACAGAACAAACAGTAAACACACCGGTGGAACAAGGTATGACAGTATCACCATCTGACAGAACAAACAGTAAACACACCGGTTGAACAAAGTATGACAGTATTACCATCTGACGGAACAAACAGTAAACACACCGGTGGAACAAGGTATGACAGTATCACCATCTGACAGAACAAACAGTAAACACACCGGTGGAACAAGGTATGACAGTATCACCATCTGACCGAACAAACAGTAAACACACCGGTGGACCAAGGTATGACAGCATCACCATCTGACAGAAAAAAACAGTAAACACACCGGTGGAACAAGGTATGACAGTATCACCATCTGACAGAACAAACAGTAAACACACCAGTGGAACAAGGTAAGACAGTATCACCATCTGACAGAACAAACAGTAAACACACCGGCTGAACAAGGTATGACAGTATCACCATCTTGCGGAACAAACAGTAAACACACCAGTGGAACAAGGTATGACAGTATCACCATCTGACAGAACAAACAGTAGACACACCGGTGGAACAAGGTATGACAGTATCACCATCTGACAGAACAAACAGTAGACACACCGGTGGAACAAGGTATGACAGTATCACCATCTGACAGAACAAACAGTAGACACACCGGTGGAACAAGGTATGACAGTATCACCATCTGACGGAACAAACAGTAGACACACCGGTGGAACAAAGTATGACAGTATCACCATCTGACGGAACAAACAGTAAACACACCGGTGGAACAACGTATGACAGTATCACCATCTGACGGAACAAACAGTAAACACACCAGTGGAACAAAGTATGACAGTATCACCATCTGACGGAACAAACAGTAAACACACCGGTGGAACAAGGTATGACAGTATCACCATCTGAAGGAACAAACAGTAAACACACCGGTGGAACAAGGTATGACAGTATCACCATCTGATTTAACAAACAGTAAACACACCGGTGGAACAAGGTATGACAGTATCATCATCTGATTTAACAAACAGCAGACACACCGATGGAACAAGGTATGACAGTATCACCATCTGACGGAACAAACAGTAAACACACCGGGGGAACAAGGTATGACAGTATCACCATCTGACAGAACAAACAGTAGGCACACCGGTGGAAAAAGGTATGACCATATCACCATCTGACAGAACAAACAGTAAACACACCGGTGGAACAAGGTATGACAGTATCACCATCTGATTTAACAAACAGTAAACACACCGGTGGAACAAGGTATGACAGTATCATCATCTGATTTAACAAACAGCAGACACACCGATGGAACAAGGTATGACAGTATCACCATCTGACGGAACAAACAGTAAACACACCGGGGGAACAAGGTATGACAGTATCACCATCTGACAGAGCAAACAGTAGACACACCGGTGGAAAAAGGTATGACAGTATCTGTGGTAAAGTGGGATGTTATAAATATTTATAGGGGACTTAGTGTACTGACTGAGATCAGCTGTGAAGGTATCTGTATCTTCTTCTTCTTCTTCCTCGTTCGCCTTCAGACTTCCACATTTATGACTCTAATAAAGGCAGCAGTCAACTCAAGGTTCCCGACATCTCCAAACAGTTTTTCGTTGACAGAAGTAGGTTGTTGCCATATGCTACCCCGTTCATTACTGTAGGTTGGGCAGTACTGCAGCAGGTGTTCGACTGTCATCGGGCTGGTACCGCAGGTGCAGAGATCTGTTGTACCAAATTTGTATTTGTGGTACAGATGGTATCTCAATCTGTTGTGCCCAGTGCGCAGTCGAAAAAATGATGGACCTGTTCTTTTCTGGATAGTTGATGATATGCGTCATTTTTCAAATGTCCCGGGTGCTCTCTTTCCCATTTGGACTTGAATGTAGCCTTTATAGTGGTCTTTGCCGTTGCGTAATTTGTCTCTATATCATTTTGCTGTAAGGCACCTCCTTCTTTAGCAAGTCTATCTGCCTCTTCATTTCCTGGTATGTTGCAATGGGCTGGTATCCACTGGATAGTGCACTTCTTGAAGCATTCGGCCAGTCTTTCAAGGGAGATTATCAGATCTTTCAATCCTTTAGTTTGGTGGCTCTTCAGCGCTGATATTATTGAGAGGGCATCTGAAAAGATTACTATCTGTTTTTCTGCCTGTGCTTTGCATTCAATAAGAGTTTCAGCTGCCTGTTTCAGGGCTTCTGCTTCAGCACAGAAGTTGTTGCAGTATTTTCCAGTGGCAATTGCCATAGAGTGAATTCTATTCTTTAATTTTATGAGGATGCCGGCACCCCCATTTTCAACTGCATTTGTTGCCGAACCATCAGTATATATGCATGTGTCCAAAGCTTCGCTGGAAATCTTTGGTCAATATACTTGGTTGCTATACACTTTCTTTGTGTTTCTGTCTGTGTTCCCTTACCTTCAATGCCTGGAATATCAGATTTTAACTCAGGAAAGCATCTTATTTTCCACAGTGGGATAGTTGAGCTTGTTGGGATTTTCTTTGCAACTGAGCTAGCTAGTATGGTATTATTGTTAATTTTTTCTTTTGCTTGGGCGACAAAGTTAGTTCGCTTGAGCCTGCCTCTTCCTAGCCTATTCATTCTTTGGTACATGGGGTGTCCTTCGAGCCTCTTAAATTTTTCAGCTTGTTTTAAGACTCTGCTGTCACGTCTATCCTCCATTGACTGTAGCCCTGTGATGTTTTCCATATGGTTGATTTGTGTAGACTTTAGGGCCCCTGTTATAATACGTGCTGCTTGGTTTTGGAGTCTGTTTACTCTGTCAAAATTTGACTTTGCTGCCGTCGACCAAGCTGCACGTATTATAACAGGGGCCCTAAAGTCTACACAAATCAACCATATGGAAAACATCACAGGGCTACAGTCAATGGAGGATAGACGTGACAGCAGAGTCTTAAAACAAGCTGAAAAATTTAAGAGGCTCGAAGGACACCCCATGTACCAAAGAATGAATAGGCTAGGAAGAGGCAGGCTCAAGCGAACTAACTTTGTCGCCCAAGCAAAAGAAAAAATTAACAATAATACCATACTAGCTAGCTCAGTTGCAAAGAAAATCCCAACAAGCTCAACTATCCCACTGTGGAAAATAAGATGCTTTCCTGAGTTAAAATCTGATATTCCAGGCATTGAAGGTAAGGGAACACAGACAGAAACACAAAGAAAGTGTATAGCAACCAAGTATATTGACCAAAGATTTCCAGCGAAGCTTTGGACACATGCATATACTGATGGTTCGGCAACAAATGCAGTTGAAAATGGGGGTGCCGGCATCCTCATAAAATTAAAGAATAGAATTCACTCTATGGCAATTGCCACTGGAAAATACTGCAACAACTTCTGTGCTGAAGCAGAAGCCCTGAAACAGGCAGCTGAAACTCTTATTGAATGCAAAGCACAGGCAGAAAAACAGATAGTAATCTTTTCAGATGCCCTCTCAATAATATCAGCGCTGAAGAGCCACCAAACTAAAGGATTGAAAGATCTGATAATCTCCCTTGAAAGACTGGCCGAATGCTTCAAGAAGTGCACTATCCAGTGGATACCAGCCCATTGCAACATACCAGGAAATGAAGAGGCAGATAGACTTGCTAAAGAAGGAGGTGCCTTACAGCAAAATGATATAGAGACAACTTACGCAACGGCAAAGACCACTATAAAGGCTACATTCAAGTCCAAATGGGAAAGAGAGCACCCGGGACATTTGAAAAATGACGCATATCATCAACTATCCAGAAAAGAACAGGTCATCATTTTTCGACTGCGCACTGGGCACAACAGATTGAGATACCATCTGTACCACAAATACAAAATTGGTGCAACAGATCTCTGCACCTGCGGTACCAGCCCGATGACAGTCGAACACCTGCTGCAGTACTGCCCAACCTACAGTAATGAACGGGGTAGCATATGGCAACAACCTACTTCTGTCAACGAAAAACTGTTTGGAGATGTCGGGAACCTTGAGTTGACTGCTGCCTTTATTAGAGTCATAAATGTGGAAGTCTGAAGGCGAACGAGGAAGAAGAAGAAGAAGATACAGATACCTTCACAGCTGATCTCAGTCAGTACACTAAGTCCCCTATAAATATTTATAACATCCCACTTTACCACAGATACTGTCATACCTTTTTCCACCGGTGTGTCTACTGTTTGTTCTGTCAGATGGTGATACTGTCATACCTTGTTCCCCCGGTGTGTTTACTGTTTGTTCCGTCAGATGGTGATACTGTCATACCTTGTTCCATCGGTGTGTCCCTGCTGTTTGTTAAATCAGATGATGATACTGTCATACCTTGTTCCACCGGTGTGTTTACTGTTTGTTAAATCAGATGGTGATACTGTCATACCTTGTTCCACCGGTGTGTTTACTGTTTGTTCTGTCAGATGGTGATATGGTCATAACTTTTTCCACCGGTGTGCCTACTGTTTGTTCTGTCAGATGGTGATACTGTCATACCTTGTTCCCCCGGTGTGTTTACTGTTTGTTCCGTCAGATGGTGATACTGTCATACCTTGTTCCATCGGTGTGTCTGCTGTTTGTTAAATCAGATGATGATACTGTCATACCTTGTTCCACCGGTGTGTTTACTGTTTGTTAAATCAGATGGTGATACTGTCATACCTTGTTCCACCGTTTTTCCCGGTGTTTTACTTTTTGTTTGTTATTTCTGATTTGTTCCGTCAGATGGTGATACTGTCCATACCTTGTTTTTCCGTCCACCGGTCCACCGGTGTTTACTGTTTGTTCCGTCAGATGTGTGATACTGTCCATTACACCTTTGTTCCACTGGTGTGTGTTTACTGTTTGTTCCGTCAGATTGGTGATACTGTCATACGTTGTTTCTTCCACCGGTGTGTTTACTGTTTGTTCCGTCAGATGGTGATACTGTCATACTTTGTTCCACCGGTGTGTCTACTGTTTGTTCCGTCAGATGGTGATAACTGTCCCATACCTTGTTCCCCACCGGTGTGTACCTACTGTTTTGTGTTTTTTCTGTCAGATGGTGATACTGTCATACCTTGACCACACACATTTCCACCGGTGTGTCTACTAGGTTTGTAACAAATTCTGTCAGACAGTGATACTGTCATACAATACCAACAACACACCACAAACACACACCACCAACCCCAACTCCCAAAAACCCACTTGCAACAACACACCTTGGTCCACCAGGTGTGTTCTACTGTTGTTCTGTCAGATGTGATACTGTCATCTACCTTCAACAACCAAACACCCAAAAACACACCACCCAGCAAGACACCAAGGTTCCACTGTGTGTTTACTGTTTGTTTCCGCAAGATGGTGATACAATATCACACCAAGCCATGTCCATACCTTCAATTTCAGCCGTGTGTTTACTGTTTGTTCTGTCAGGGATGGTGATACTGGGTCTTACCTGTTCCACTGGTGTGGTTTACTGTTTGTTCTGTCAGATGGTGATTTTACTGCACCACCCCCAACCCCCCACCCCCGCACAATCATACCTTGTTCCACCGTGTGTTTACTGGTTTTTTCTGTCAATGATGGTGATGCTGTCATACCTTGGTCCACCGTCCATGTGTTTTACTGTTTGTTCGCCCCATCAGATCAAGGGTGATACTGTCATACAACACTAACCGTTCCACAGTTCAACCGGTGTGTTTACTGTTTGTTCTGTCAGATGGTGATACTGTCATACCTTGTTCCACCGGTGTGTTTACTGTTTGTTCTGTCAGATGGTGATACTGTCTTACTTTGTTCCACCGTTGTGTCTTCTGTTTTTTCTGTCAGATGGTGATACTGTCATACCTTGTTCCACCGGTGTGTTTACTGTTTGTTCTGTCAGATGGTGATATTGTCATACCTTGTTCCATCGGTGTGTCTGCTGTTTGTTCCGTCAGATGGTGATACTGTCATACTTTGTTCCACCGGTGTGTCTACTGTTTGTTCTGTCAGATGGTGATACTGTCATACCTTGTTCCAGCGGTGTGTTTACTGTTTGTTCTGTCAGATGGTGATACTGTTATATCTTGTTCCACCGGTGTGTTTACTGTTTGTTCTGTCAGATGGTGATACTGTCATACTTTGTTCCACCGGTGTGTTTACTGTTTGTTTTGTCAGATGGTGATACTGTCATACCTTGTTCCACCGGTGTGCTAACTGTTTGTTCTGTCAGATGGTGATACTGTCATACCTTGTTCCACCGGTGTGTATACTGTTTGTTCTGTCAGATGGTGATACTGTCATACTTTGTTCCACCGGTTGTGGTGAAGTGGGATGTTATAAATACTTATAGGGAACTTAGTGTACTGACTGAGATCAGCTGTGAAGGTATCTATATCTATTAAGAGTAGTGTATTATAGATAACCTTACTTGCTACCACATATCTATATATCTCAGTCAGAATTATTCTGGAATAGTGTGATGCTACGTTATGTGTCTAGGGTATGAGTGTGGTGAAGTGTAAGTCACAACAACAGACAGATAAACAATTTAATTTAATCCACTACTCTTAACAACACTGTGACACTCACATACATATAACACTCTATGAGAATAGCTTAAAGAAGTCACTCGTAACGGTTCAAATAACAATATGTATTCATTACTAGCATGAATGAATATGTGTCCTGATTCAACTACAAGGGAACCAGGAATCACAATCAATTTAAATTACAAGTTATGTACAGAATGTATTTAATATGAATATTGTAGTGACATATATTATTACAAATGTTCTATGTGTGTCAGTTGTGTAGTAGTAAAATGAGGCAATACTGGTTTTGTTTTGTTCAAGCTCTGTTGGTATTTGTCATCATGACTTCAATAGTTTGTCTTTAGGGACCAGTATTGGAGATGTTCACAGTTCCTGATTTTAAGACAAGTAAATTCCCCTCTGAATAGTATTTTTATAAAGTTATTTCAAGATGAGGGGGCATAATGTTGAGCTCAGCTGGCCAATTCGCTTATCTGGCGTGATGGCGGCAGGAAAGGACTCCTCTGCTCGAATTCTCCTCTGGGCTCAGGAGACACCTCACTGATAGCTAAAAGACCAAGGAGTATGCTGTCCGACTCTGGATTCAGCCAAGCTCTGACCAGGTGCTGCTCAGTACATCAAGACCACTGTCCCTGAAATCAAGAAGGATGTACCTTCTACTTCATAACTAATTTATATTCTCTTTTACACTGATCACAATACAGCACAAACATTGCGTTCAGAGCGTTAGGCCAACAGTCAGCTTCATCTGAAATACTTTATACCAGCATTACCATCCTTAATGGTCACTACGCCTCTGCACTTCCAGCATTATTTCTGTCTAATCAATCATCCAGGTGTCAGTGTACTATTTGGCCATTCCATGCCGTTTTACTTTTCTCCGACACCCTCTGTTCAGGCTGGAGCATTTTAGGCTTTACCTCACGTTTGCCACTGAACTACACATATATATACAGGCATAAATCAACAATTCACATTCAATTTTCATTAAAAGATATTAAATGGTTCAAGCTTACCACAATTCATACGAATAACACAGATACGTTGATTAGCAATGAATTCTGGCACAAACTTCCATCTGCCTATGTTCCAGGCTTTTACTGAGCCAAATATATGCTGGCTTCAACGCACTGATGCTTTATCAAGCTATTTTAAACAAGTGGTCTCGAACTAACGCTCCCAAGTGTGTATATCAGCGAGACTGGCCAATGAGCCACGTTTCGACAAGTGTTTGAAAAAATGTTATCTTTTCCCGTCTCCCCCAACAACCAAGATAGTATTTATAGCCCGACCAATCGTGGTTAGGCTTTCATTTGTTGCGCTCCAATCAATTTGGAGTTTACATGGTAGGCTATTTATGTAACGTAAGGTTTTTTTCAAACACGTTATAAAAAAATTTTATGAGCAGAAATGATTTCATGCTGTCAGGCAGCCTCACTATTTTATTTTGGGTATAATTTATTAATTCCTGGACTATTGGCGTAACGTTTTACATATTATTTGTCAGCAAGCCCTAAGGAACCCAATTTTCCCACTTTAAAAGAGCTACGTGGTTGCGTTCAAAATATGTATTTTCTACTACCTCCTGTTTGGAAGATGTGCTGTCTGGGTACTGTTATGTTTTCAACCGTAAACCCATCTAATGTTATCTTTTCTAATAAGAGTCTGTTATGATTTATAAACCTAACTCTGGGAAAGGGTAGTGTATTTTATCACTGTCCGTCTGAAAAAGTTAGTGCTTGTAGACTTACACGCGTGATGCCAGCATTTGTATATCGCGCGTCGCGTGTTGCATGCGTTCCTGATTTTCAGCCCTCCCCTCTCGCTATCCTTTTGTCCATCTGTTCGTTCGTTTTGGTAACGTAATATAATTAATGTTAGGATTAATTTAGGTCATTACGCAGTCTCTCAATGTTTTTTTCCAAGAAATACAGCACACGTTTCATTGAAGAAAGCGGGTATAATACAGTAAGCTTTTACTATCAACGTGAAAGCGTTACAATTTGCAGACGAAGCAGAAAACAAGGGGGATTTCGAGTACATTCCTTGTGACAGCAATGTCATTTTACCTAATAATTTATATATGTGGATTAGAATATTTCATGACACCTCCCCTCTTAAAACAGACATTATATGTCAGTCCTTTATTCTATATACACATAGAGAAATTTATTATTATTTCTGGGGTTTACGGTGATTCTCATCACACGGATGGCGGCTTAAAAAAATCCGCTCCCAGATTGGTTTTTCCAGATATATATTCAATGCTAAAATTATATGGAGCCAGAAGCAAAGACCATCGGAGTAACCTAGAGTTCTCATGCTTAGCCTGTGCTAAAAAACGATAAAGGTTTGTGGTCAGTTTGCAACTTAAATGCCTTCCCATATAGATAAATATTGAATTTCTTTATTGCCCATATTACTGCAAGACATTCTTTTTCGCTAGTTGAGTAGTTGATTTCAGCTTTATTCAACTTTCTGCTAGCATATGCCACTGGGCTTAATTCCCCATCCAATGCATCTGATTTCTGTAGTAATGTTGCACCTAACCCAATATTACTTGCATCCGTCCTTACTATGAATTCTTGACTTAAGTCAGGTAATTTCAAAATGGGTTTACTTGTGAGCTTTTCCTTCAATTCTTGGTAAGTCATTTCACATTGTGGTGTCCATGTAATGCGATCTGGAAGTCCTTTACGTGTCAATTCCGTTAAAGGTGCACATATGGAATTAAAGTTTTTGATATACTTCTGGTAGAAACCACATAATGAGACAAAGGATCTCACGTCCTTCTTGGTTTGTGGTCTCGGGGCTTTCTGTAGTTTCTCTAAATTCTTTGGGTCAGGGGTCATGTTTCCCTGATAAACTGTGTGTCCCAAAAATTCCAATTCTTTACATCCCACGCAACATTTGGTTGGTCGGGCTGTTAAATTTGCCTCCCTAAGTCGATCAAACAGCATGTTCAGAGAGTCAATGTGTTCCTCAAATGTTTCTGTTGCTATAAGGATATCATCCATAAAATTTGTTATACAGGGATTATTCAGAGGATCCAATAATTTTCTCATCATTCTAGAGAAGACACTAGGCGCATTCTTCAATCCAAATGGCAATCTATTAAACTCATAGTGTCCTTCTGAGGTACTAAAAGCTAGGTATGGTCTAACCTCAGGCTTTACTGGAATCTGATAGTATCCTTTACTCAGATCCACTTTTGAGAAATATTTAGCTTTATTTAGTCTGGCAAACAGCTGATTTGTATCCGGCAATGGATCCACCTGTCCTTCTGTAATAGCATTCAGTCTCCTGTAATCTATACAGAGTCTATGTTCTCCAGAGGGCTTCCTTAAGAGTACCACCCCGGAACTATACGAAGACTCACTGTGCGAAATAATTCCTTCCTTCAATAGATAGTCTATCTCTTCCTTCAAAGCTTTTTCCTTAGCAAACGGAATCGAATATGGTTTCATACAGACAGGTGTGGAGTCTATGAGTTTCATATCATATTCCAATAGGTTTGTATGCCCTGGTCGGTCTGTTAACACCTCTGCATGATTCTTTAGAACCTGTTGCACTCTCTCTTTCTGAGTTTTCGTTAAATGTGTACTGATTTTCACCTGTGCTGCTGTCTCACAGGGGTGTAATGGATATTCAAATGATGAAAGTGGTTCCTTTTTCATCTCCATGGCGATGGACAAGGTCAACAAGTGTGTCTCTTCCTGATGTTCTCTTTCCAAATATTTCTTCAGGAGATTCACATGATAGATTTTTTCTTTCCCCTTCTTATCTATCTTATAATTTGTTCTAGACACCTTCTCTAGAACTGTATATGGACCCTGCCATCCAATTTGTAACTTATTCTGACTCCCGGGCAAAAGAAGCAGTACTTTCTCTCCCACAGCCAAATTTCTGTCTTTCGCCTTCCTGTTATAATAGGCAGCATGTTTCTTCCTGGCTTGTTTCAATTTTCATTGGCAAGTTTCCAGCCAGTTTTTAACCGAGTGGTCAGCTCATTCACATACTGGTATGAAGATGTAATGTTTTCCTCTGCCTTTTCATCAGTCCACGTTCTTAACAAAGCTACATATGGACCTTTAATTGTGTGGACCTATTTGTCCATGCACCGGTATGGTCTCTTCCACTTGAAGCTTTATAGTGATGATTTTTCCTCCCAGAATTATCATTCACAAAACGACCGCTACCAATTTTCCTTTTGGGGCTTTCTCCCCACTTAAAATTCTTGATGAGAGATTTCCTCTCTACATCTTCTTCCTCCAGTTTGTTTAAGTCCGAATGAGGGATTGTCGGCTTATCCTGGGGTAAGACATCTTTTTGCACTCTCCGCATAGTGGCCATTGTAAAACAGTTAAGTGAAGCTTGTCCGTGAAAAGGGGCTTCCCATTCCATTTGGTCCACTTTATCAAATCTATATTTCTTTCTATTATCAGGCCTAATTTTGCCCCGGGGCGTGTCCAGGTCCTGATCCATGTTCCCACTTGTGGGTGTTCCCTCATGTGCTATGCTACACCTTTCTACAAAATTTTCAATGTCCCATCTTGCTTTGGGCCAATAATAATTGTGAGCCACCTTTTGAATGATGGTACCTATCTTCTCATGGTCCCCATCTGGTTTCACATGTAGACTCCTTATTAATTCTGTCCTGTATCTTTTTGGAAGAACCAGCTGTCCGTGACCATGGGATCTAGTTCCAGTCTTCCTATACATCAACTTGTTTTTCATGTAAAAATCTCCCTTGCCTGGAGTTGTATGACAAGTTGACAATTTTCTGAAACAAGGCTTGAGTGTTTTATCCCCAGCCTGTGCCTTCCTCATCTCTTCTGGAGTGGTATCTAACATAATATCCTCCTCCTGTCTTGAGGTCGACCTGACCTGAAGGGTTGCCATATACACAGGTTTCCTTCTGCAACGGTCAGTGTCATGATTGTCCATCTGACAATTTTTACACCACCTTTTTCCTTGGTTGAAAAGATTTTCTTTCATCATATTTCCTTTCATCGAATTGTGGGAATTTATTTTTATTTTCATACCGTGGCCTATCAAATTGGTGCTTACCTTTATTTTGATCCCTAGGATCAAATTTATTAAAGTTCTGTGGTGCCCTAAAGTTATCCCCCTGTTTCTTTTTATTACCTGTTACCTCTGCTTGAGCTGCTTGATACCTTTCAGCAACATTTAGCAACTCACCCAGCCTCTCTGCACCTTGTTCCATGAGAAACTTTCTCAGGTCTGGAGCCATGGACTCTCTTAGTTGCTCTATAAGGACCATTTCCTTAAGATCTTGGGTTTTCCCCAGAGAAGTCCATTTCTCCAAGTATGTCTCGATTCGTGCAGAGAACTGGTGATAGGTTTCACCTGACAGTAGTTTAGCATTCCTAAATTTTTTTCTATAGAATTCTGCATTCTTTTCATACCTTAACAAAAGAGCCTGCTTTAGCATGTCATAATTTTCCTGATCACCTCTGCTCATTTTTGCAAAAACTTCATAAGCTGCCCCACGAAGTCCCTGAGATAACTTTAAGCTCCACCTTTCTCTCTCTAACCCATACGTGGTAGCTAATAGTTCGTACCTATTTATATAGCTCTCAATATCATCGTCTTTCTCAACAAAATGATCTAAATGAAAGTTCATAGCTGAGGTTGAGGCTCCCTGAGTAACCGTAGCATCAGAGGCAAAGGGACTGGCACCATTTTCAGGAGCATGGCCTTGAAACTCAAACTCCCTTAGTCGTAACTCATGTTCCCTTTGTAATCTCTTCTCCTCCTTTTCTGCTTCCCTCTCTGCAGCTAATCTCTTCTCTTCTCTTTCTGCAGCTAATTTCTTCTCTTCCCTTTCTGCAGCTTGTCTTCTTTCCTCGGCTTCCAATGCTTTAGCCTCTTTGTCAGCCTCAATCTGCAACCTCTTAGTCTCAGCCTCAGCTTGCAACCTCTTAGTCTCAGCCTCCAACTTTCTTTCGGCCTCTTTTTCTAATCTTCTTTCTTCGCGTTCAATAAATTTGTCACATTCCGTTGTGACATAGGCAACCATAACTTGCCCATCTAATCCTAACTCTTTTGCAGTCTGAACCGCAGCAGATCGAAATTTGGCCAGGTCCGCCATTGTCTATTATGTAAATTTATACAATGTCTAACCAACAATTCAATCTCTAATGGACAACACAGGCACCGTGAGCTCAACCTTATTTAATTCCACCCAAGGATACCTTTTAATTCTTATATTCCCTGAAGTGAATTACCCCCAATATTTTTAATAGTTAAAGATTCAAAATCCCAAGAGCGAGACCCCAATATATGTGGTGAAGTGGGATGTTATAAATACTTATAGGGAACTTAGTTTACTGACTGAGATCAGCTGTGAAGGTATCTATATCTATTAAGAGTAGTGTATTATAGATAACCTTACTTGCTACCACATATCTATATATCTCAGTCAGAATTATTCTGGAATAGTGTGATGCTACGTTATGTGTCTAGGGTATGAGTGTGGTGAAGTGTAAGTCACAACAACAGACAGATAAACAATTTAATTTAATCCACTACTCTTAACAACACTGTGACACTCACATACACATAACACTCTATGAGAATAGCTTAAAGAAGTCACTCGTAACGGTTCAAATAACAATATGTATTCATTACTAGCATGAATGAATATGTGTCCTGATTCAACTACAAGGGAACCAGGAATCACAATCAATTTAAATTACAAGTTATGTACAGAATGTATTTAATATGAATATTGTAGTGACATATATTATTACAAATGTTCTATGTGTGTCAGTTGTGTAGTAGTAAAATGAGGTAATACTGGTTTTGTTTTGTTCAAGCTCTGTTGGTATTTGTCATCATGACTTCAATAGTTTGTCTTTAGGGACCAGTATTGGAGATGTTCACAGTTCCTGATTTTAAGACAAGTAAATTCCCCTCTGAATAGTATTTTTATAAAGTTATTTCAAGATGAGGGGGCATAATGTTGAGCTCAGCTGGCCAATTCGCTTATCTGGCGTGATGGCGGCAGGAAAGGACTCCTCTGCTCGAATTCTCCTCTGGGCTCAGGAGACACCTCACTGATAGCTAAAAGACCAAGGAGTATGCTGTCCGACTCTGGATTCAGCCAAGCTCTGACCAGGTGCTGCTCAGTACATCAAGACCACTGTCCCTGAAATCAAGAAGGATGTACCTTCTACTTCATAACTAATTTATATTCTCTTTTACACTGATCACAATACAGCACAAACATTGCGTTCAGAGCGTTAGGCCAACAGTCAGCTTCATCTGAAATACTTTATACCAGCATTACCATCCTTAATGGTCACTACGCCTCTGCACTTCCAGCATTATTTCTGTCTAATCAATCATCCAGGTGTCAGTGTACTATTTGGCCATTCCATGCCGTTTTACTTTTCTCCGACACCCTCTGTTCAGGCTGGAGCATTTTAGGCTTTACCTCACGTTTGCCACTGAACTACACATATATATACAGGCATAAATCAACAATTCACATTCAATTTTCATTAAAAGATATTAAATGGTTCAAGCTTACCACAATTCATACGAATAACACAGATACGTTGATTAGCAATGAATTCTGGCACAAACTTCCATCTGCCTATGTTCCAGGCTTTTATTGAGCCAAATATATGCTGGCTTCAACGCACTGATGCTTTATATCAAGCTATTTTAAACAAGTGGTCTCGAACTAACGCTCCCAAGTGTGTATATCAGCGAGACTGGCCAATGAGCCACGTTTCGACAAGTGTTTGAAAAAATGTTATCTTTTCCCGTCTCCCCCAACAACCAAGATAGTATTTATAGCCCGACCAATCGTGGTTAGGCTTTCATTTGTTGCGCTCCAATCAATTTGGAGTTTACATGGTAGGCTATTTATGTAACGTAAGTTTTTTTTCAAACACGTTATAAAAAAATTTTATGAGCAGAAATGATTTCATGCTGTCAGGCAGCCTCACTATTTTATTTTGGGTATAATTTATTAATTCCTGGACTATTGGCGTAACGTTTTACATATTATTTGTCAGCAAGCCCTAAGGAACCCAATTTTCCCACTTTAAAAGAGCTACGTGGTTGCGTTCAAAATATGTATTTTCTACTACCTCCTGTTTGGAAGATGTGCTGTCTGGGTACTGTTATGTTTTCAACCGTAAACCCATCTAATGTTATCTTTTCTAATAAGAGTCTGTTATGATTTATAAACCTAACTCTGGGAAAGGGTAGTGTATTTTATCACTGTCCGTCTGAAAAAGTTAGTGCTTGTAGACTTACACGCGTGATGCCAGCATTTGTATATCGCGCGTCGCGTGTTGCATGCGTTCCTGATTTTCAGCCCTCCCCTCTCGCTATCCTTTTGTCCATCTGTTCGTTCGTTTTGGTAACGTAATATAATTAATGTTAGGATTAATTTAGGTCATTACGCAGTCTCTCAATGTTTTTTCCAAGAAATACAGCACACGTTTCATTGAAGAAAGCGGGTATAATACAGTAAGCTTTTACTATCAACGTGAAAGCGTTACAATTTGCAGACGAAGCAGAAAACAAGGGGGATTTCGAGTACATTCCTTGTGACAGCAATGTCATTTTACCATGGCTCTTCTCTTTATTAATTTTATTTGTTAGGCTTCATATTTACCTAATAATTTATATATGTGGATTAGAATATTTCATGACACCGGTGTGTTTACTGTTTGTTCTGTCAGATGGTGATACTGTCATACATTTTAGCTAACAATTCATACATTTGTGTTTTACTTGATTTCTCTGGATTATCGTCTATTTTCGATTGCAATGACATTTCCACCTGCTTTTTTGTATTCTTACTTTTATAACTGTATTTCAAAAAGATCTTCCCATTGGTCAAGCGGTTAGAGCACTTGCCTCTTGGTGGCCAAAGTCACCGGGTTCCAAGATTGAAAATCTGACTCTGTTCTTGAGTCAGGTAAAATCTGACTCTGTTCTTGAGTCAGGTAAAATCTGACTTTGTTCTTGAGTCAGGTAAAATCTGACTCTGTTCTTGAGTCAGGTAAAATCTGACTCTGTTCTTGAGTCAAGTAAAATCTGACTCTGTTCAAAGGCACCAAGGAAGGAAACTGGTCGCCCTACTTCATAGTGATGGACATAGTATAATGAAGCCTCTAACACTTTTCTCCTCTACGGCTGTATCAGATATGGGGGGATATCTTTACCCTTATTTGTTTTAATAAACGTTTTTGACAAGCAAATCTGTAGAAAGGGAAATAACTATGAAAAACAAAGCCACTCCTCGCAGAATCGTTTCTCTTCCTTTTGTTCAGCCACATCTGCGGCGCCATATCTTTTCTTCTATTGTGAACTGTTGCATAACAACTAAATGTTTATTATTGAAATATTCTACAAGTCTGCAAGTCCTAATAAACATTACTTTCGACAAAAAACAAATTAAAAAAAGATGGTCAGTTAATTAACAAACAGAAAGACGGCAGCTGAGGTCCGAGAAGACGACATTTCAAGGGAACATGGCTCAGAAATATCACAGTGAAATAAGATGTCACAGCTCAGAAATATCACAGTGAAATAAGATGTCACAGCTCAGAAATATCACAGTGAAATAAGATGTCACAGCTCAGAAATATCACAGTGAAATAAGATGTCACAGCTCAGAAATATCACAGTGAAATAAGATGTCACAGCTCAGAAATATCACAGTGAAATAAGATGTTACAGCTCAGAAATGTTAAAGTGAAATAAGATGTCACAGCTCAGAAATATCACAGTGAAATAAGATATTGAGTCACAACTCAGAAATATCACAGTGAAATAAGATATTTGAGTCACAGATCAAGAAATATCACAGTGAAATAAGATATTGAGTCACAGCTCAGAAAATATCACAGTGAAATAATGAATGTCACAGCTCAGAAATATCACAGTGAAATAAGATATTGAGTCACAGCTCAGAAATAATCACAGTGAAATAAGATATTGAGTCACAGCTCAGAAATATCACAGTGAAATAAGATATTGAGTCACAGCTCAGAAATATCACAGTGAAATAAGATATCAAAGCTCAGAAATATCACAGTGAAATAAGATGTCACAGCTCAGAAATATTGCAGTGAAATAAGATGTCACAGCTCAGAAATATCACAGTGAAATAATGATGTCACAGCTCAGAAATATCGCAGTGAAATAAGATATTGAGTCCACAGCTCAGAAATATCACAGTGAAATAAGATGTCACAGCTCAGAAATATCACAGTGAAATAAGATATTGAGTCACAGCTCAGAAATATCACAGTAAAATAAGATGTCACAGCTCAGAAATATCACAGTGAAATAAGATATTGAGTCACAACTCAGAAATATCACAGTGAAATACGATATTGAGTCACAACTCAGAAATATCACAGTGAAATACGATATTGAGTCACAACTCAGAAATACCACAGTGAAATGAGATATTGAGTCACAACTCAGAAATATCACAGTGAAATAAGATATTGAGTCACAGTGAAATAAGATATTGAGTCACAGTGAAATAAGATATTGAGTCACAGTACTAGATATAATATTACTGTAAGCACTACAATAGTTTGTTTACCGTCCCAGACTCTCCCCCCACCCTACTTTTTACAGCTAATACAGTACAACAGAATATTATCATATCTGTATTATTCACCATTGAATGTTTTTCCCCATTCTATAACTTGTCTATTACTTGCTCATACAAGTTTCCATAGGAATTATTTTCTTGGCACATTACTTTACATCCCCCACCGCTTTCCAGGTTTATACTGTTTCTTTCCAGGTTTATACTGTTTCTTTCCAGGTTTATACTGTTTCTTTCCATATATTGTTTGTGATATGTTGCCGATTATATAATTTCATCCTGCGTTCATGGGCAAATACGATTACGTGTCACAGAACTAGTACAATGTCCTGGTATGCACAATAATTCTGAAAATATCTGTAAAAATTCTGTATAGTGATGGAAAATTCATATTTATTACAATGAAGATGCGGTGAATCATAGACACTGTTAGATATTTACACGTTCAGTGTATCACCTGGGATATTCTTTATGTTTGTTTTTATTTTGTTAAATGTCTCTAGTATTGATTATTTATGTAGTTTATAAACAATGCTTTATACAGCAGACTGAGGTCAATAACCTGACCAGGTAGAGGATGTCAATATAAAAACTTGCGACGTTACAATAATCTTAAAGGACGGACAGGTGCTTGGACATCGTCGCCGTTTAAACTGGTTTATTCTATCTCCACTTTTGGCTTAAACTGGACCTCAGGGTTATAAATCGAAAAAACAATAGTTTTAATCTATTTTCCTTTACAAAATCTTGCAGTTATCAGTTTGAATAATCATGACAAATTTCATTTTAGTGTGATATTTCTTTCTTGTTGTAGTGGATTTGATGGTATTGTATGGTGGGGATGTTACCTAGTGTAATGAATGAGGTCAGCTGTGAAGGCTCCTGAGATAAATGTTGATGCGAATTACAGAAGGCCCTTCTTACTACCACTTACGACCTCAAACATATCTTTTTTACTAATGAATGTAGCTACGTTAAAAGTCTAGGGTACTGAAATGTAATGTGTTGTAGTAGATTACCCACACACACACAGATATTTAATAAGTCATATAATTATGCATTCCATTTATAACTCCATAATATTTCATATGTTCTGACCAACAAACATTTGGTTCAGAACATATGAAATATTATGGAGTTATAAATGGAATGCATAATTATATGACATAATAAAATGGAATGTGATTACAAAGGTATGTTATAAGTCTAGTTAATATTAATTATATTAGATTGTCCCAGGAGACTATTACTGAATGTACTGTTGGGGTGGTATCATCACGCCCAGTCTATGACTACCAAACATTGTCCATTGACTTATGGGATGAATACATGGTTTATTTTCCCACAATGGTATGTCTTTATTTGATGGAATTATTAGTTGATAAATTCGTTGATAAATCAGTTGGTGAACTTCCAGCAGGCCAGATCTCACTTATCTCGACTGCGTCGATCTTGTACAAGAGTCTGGTGGCCCTCCTCTCCGTGCTGGGGCAATATACGGCTGCTCTGACACAATGTTAGACTTCACTGGTCCACGCTTGTGTATATTACAACAGCATTCGGCACCTCTTCGGTGCCAAACAGAAACTCACAATTCTGAAATAAAAGGTTTGTGGCAATGTGTCAGAACTCTACCTACTGAGCCACTTCTGCAACACAACACTACACAACAACACCACACAGACTTGGTCAGATCTCTCTGACCACACAGTACATCTTACCTAGTTGTTTTCATATAGTACTAGTTTCCCAAGACTACCTTGCATCTGAGATATTTTCAATAGTTTCCTTCTATTCAATAGGATAGGTGATATGTTCCACTGATCTCAACAATAGATCCGCCTCCATAGTTTTAGTAGGCGTCCATATATTTTGTTTGTCTCTAGACCCTGAACTTGGGCTGGGGATCTAGAGCGAGCACTTACTTGTCGTAATCATTTTATATGATATGGCAGTATCAATCACTCGAAATATTAAAATGTACAAAAGAATTGCTTTCATTCTTACCAGAATTCAGAATTGAGAACACAGTTAAATGCTAGCAAAACTCAGCTGAGCTGCTGTGTATCTGATGGCGACCCACTAAAATTATGTATTATCTTCTGGAAACAACACCACAGGTACTACACCACTGTGTCTCTGGACAGTTTTGTAACGAATGGCAAAAATGCGCATCTCTGTCCTGCCAATATGATTTCATTCATCCAATCACCGACTTCCCCCCTAAATTTCAAATCTACAACCAAAAGTCAAATTTCAGTCAGCTCTCAGTCAAGTATGTATTACTGTCTGTTGGTCCGTCTGTCTCTACTTGTTTTTCATACAAAAAACACGCTTGGTTCTTGGACCCCTCCATGCAGTACCCTACACATTTCTGCCTCCGAAGTTATTTTTAGCCACAATTCTCCACCATTTCCCCTCTCTTTAATTACAGCTCGTTTTTAGCACTTGAGCGTCTCAAGGCCGCAAATTTTGAAAATTTAGTGACATTTTTTAACAGTGCAGTCGCTCGTCTGATATGAACAACACAGTCTTTTGTCAATATCTTCCTTATTATCTATCCGTCTGTATAATTTAAAGTATATTATTTCTCTGCTCAAGACGGGCTATCAAACTAGCTAGGTTTTATATTCCTAACATTATTATTAAGAAAAAGTTACTTTTTCAAGGCTAGTTTTTTTTTTTGTGAAATATGTTCGAGAACCTTCTCCACGGCGTTTGCCGCTGAATTCAAATAACAATCAAGTATCGTAAAAGTCCAAGAAATGACTGTTTCTGACACGAGCTAAAGTCGTTTTTTTGTCCATGTCCTTACCCTCTATGTAAACTAGTGACGTGAATTTTTTTTTCTTTTCTTTTTATTACCAATTGCGTCTTTTTAGCCTTGCGATCTTCAAACACGTGTTCAGTCATATTTTTCCTTTTGGTGTCATCCGTTCTCTCCCGTCTACTAAGGGTTAACGTTTCGTCTGTACGTCTTACTTGTTAGTTTTAAATGGCGGTGGGAAAGGCTGGCATGGGCGAGCATGTCTCCTAGTATCTTACGCATTATTTTTAACCCTACATTTTATCGTTAAATTTGGAGATATTTTAACGTTGTATCATGGTAAATTCATCACACATCTCCCCACCTGAGAACATGCACTACGGCAAGTTCCAAAACCAGTGATACACACAGATAAAAATACTCCTCACGCCTGCCACCACTCTAACTTTGATCACAGGGGTGCCGACTGAGGAAATCTGCACCGACATTCAATGACCCTGGGATGTATTCGATAATAAACTGATAAGGTTGCAGTAATAAAGACCACCTCAACAATCTTGCGTTTTTCATGCTTAGCCTGAGATAAGAGTACGAGGGGCTGATGATCCGTCTGGACCACAAAAGTCCTACCATACAGATAGATTTGAAACTTTTTTTATCGCCCAGATTAACGCTAAACATTCTTTTTCGCTTGTGGAATATCCTTGCTCCGCTTTATTCAATTTGCGGCTTGCATAAGCGACTGGGTTCAGTTCCCCATCGGGTGAAGATGACCTTTGCAACAAAGCCGCCCCGAGGCCTACATTACTTGCATCTGTTCTTAAGACAAAGTCCTGTGTCAAATCAGGCAGTTTGAGAATAGGCTTGCTAGTGAGTTTTTCCTTTAACTCTTGGAACGCTAGTTCACATTGTGCAGTCCAAAGAATTTTATCTGGAAGTCCCTTGCGAGTCAGATCAGTCAGAGGAGCACAAATAGCGTTAAAATTCTTGATGTATTTCTGATAAAATCCGCATAACGACACGAATGATCGCACGTCCTTTTTTGTTTGTGGTCTAGGTGCTCTCTGCAGTTTTCCAAGTTCTTGGGGTCAGGGGTCATGTTACCCTGATATACAGTGTGTCCCAAGAATTCCAACTCTTTGCATCCAATACAACATTTTGTTGGCCTAGCAGTTAAGTTCGCCTCCCTAAGCCTATCAAATAACATTTTCAGAGAGTTAATGTGTTCTTCAAATGTCTCTGTGGCGACGAGAATATCATCCATGAAATTCGTGATACATGGGTTATTCAGGGGATCCAACAATTTGCGCATCATCCTTGAAAATACACTCGGAGCATTTTTTCAGTCCGAATGGTAGCATATTGAATTCATAATGTCCTTCCGAGGTGCTAAACGCTAAATAAGATCTCACTTCAGGCTTCACTGGAATCTGGTAATAGCCTTTACTAAGATCCACCTTTGAAAAGTATTTTGCCTTGTTTAATCTGGCAAATAACTTTTTTGTGTCTGGTAATGGATCCACTTGTCCTTCTGTGACAGCATTCAGTTTCCTGTAATCTATGCACAGTCTGTGTTCCCCAGACGGTTTCCTCAACAAAACTACACTGGAGCTAAAAGATGATTCACTGTGTGAAATAATCCCCTCCTTCAACAAATATTCTATTTCTTCTTTCAATGCCTTCTCCTTCGCGAACGGAATAGAATAGGCTCTCATACAGATTGGGTTTGAGTCTACCAGTTTCATGTCATACTGTAGCAAATTTGTATGTCTCACAGAACCTGTGGTTTATCTGATGTTAAGTTGCGATACATCTGTATGTTCCTCTAGAACTGTTTTGAACTCTCTCCCTCTGATTTTTAGTCAGGTGTGATAAGGGGTGGAATTAGGATGCCGTCAAATTACCACCTCTATCGACACCAGGTATTACAATGCAAGATGTGGGTGTCTTATCTGGTTTAGATTGTTGCGGTGTGTGTGTTGCAGTAGAACAGTTCAGGGTACACCACAGGCAACATGACGCGTAGAGTCATAAAAATGGTAACTTCGCTTTAGGTTTATACCATTTATTGCACGCCACAAAACAGTCATGATACTTATGTTATCATCAGCATAGTATAACGAATGCAGCATTCAAACTCATGTTAACTGACAGTCATGTAGGAGTCAATACTCAATAGTTGTATGGAAAACAAATATCATAGCGAAGCTTGATAAATAATACATATAACTTCTGCAACCGTGGTCCGCTGCAGATCCTTAATGTTCATAGACAATAATAATTATTCCTTCCTGATGCTAGCAGATCAGATGCATACAATACGTCCGTTTACTGTCTGCACGTGAGTAGCATACATGGATTACAGGTCAGCTCGACCTTTATAACCTTCCTAAGTCTAACCATCTGACTTGGACGTGATCTCTGATATAACGAATCCTGGAACACAGACAATAGTCTTGTTGGTCTAGAGCGACCCATAGATATATAACTAGTTCAGGTATAAAGATACCGATGACTTAATCCTAGTCAAAGTACCTCTCCATTTTGAATCACACAGGCGAGCAAAAAGGCGACAAAATGACGAACCTCTAGATGATAGCCTAAAGTTCGATACAAGAGGAATTACCTTATTTCGGAAAATCAACCATGAACATATGCCTCCAGGCAGGCTTGAATAATACGGGGAAATAGTCTAGTTAGCTAACTAACTCACAAAGACAATGTATTTCCCTCAGAGAATCACAAGACGCAGTCGCGTCCGCTCGCTAATCAGTCCATTTTTCAACTGCCCGACCTGGGCGGAACAACAAACGACAACCAAGTCGAGACATGCGCAGAGTGACAATCTCTGAGTCGCTGTTCACAATAAGACGATTCTAAGAACATTCGAGATAAAAGTCTTACACAGTCGCGCCTTTTATGGACATGAACAGAAGCGTGAAGAAAGGTTTCAAACATCTACAACAGTTGACTGATACTACCAAATAAGGAGATATGGTCACGCTTCGTTCAAGACATTATAGACCGAACGTGTCTCTATACAAGAGGAGGTAAACTCATAAAAAATAGCAGTATCGATATATCGGGTTCTGTCCCTTTGACCATAAAATATATATAACATGCATTTCAGTCAAATAATGATCATACATACGAAAAACGATCATACAAAGACTTTGGAAAAAAGTAATTATTTTTGTGCGCACCCTCCCGGAAATAAAAATGAACATTTTTTTTTTTAAATACCGCAGGGCCCTAAACGCACGTTTTGTTTGCCGGATAATATCTAAAAAAAAAATGCAAAAACTGAGATCATTATTTTTTTTTAAATCCTGGCCAGACCCAACACAATCCACAATGCTTTGGAAACATCATAATAACTAAATTAATAATAAATTCTTTAAGCTGACAAACACGGCGCAATAAGCAGAAAAGTAACCAAGTGATCTCCAGGTTGTTCGTTGTGGACCGCCACTCCTATTAGCTCTTGCACCATTATTTAGGCCCAATCGTTCTTCCATCTTCTTATTATTGGTGCTTCTGAGTGTATCTTTTGGTTTTCCTTTATTCCGATTAATCTCTGGAACCCAGTTAGTGTGTGGGGGCGCTTGTAAGTGGTATTTCTGGTTGTTTTGCTTTCGGATAGGCATGACCGAATATATTGACAATCGTCCCTTTTCCTTATATAGTCGGAGACATATTTCTGCCTTGAGTCTTCTCTTATTTGTCGTTTAGTCTTGAATTCTTTCCAACTGATGTTCATGAGTTTTCTAAGACATTTGTTCTCGAATGTATTCAGCTTGTTCTCCAATGATTTTGTTATTGTTTCAACTCTTCACCAGCCGGTTTCGTATGTTAACAAACTGGAGATAACATTTGAATTAAACAGACGAAGCTTGGTATGTATATTCAATGATCGTAATTTCCAAATGTTAGATAATCTATTGAAGGCGCTAGCTGCCAAAGCAATTCTAGAATGGATTTCTCTTGTTGTGTCACCATCCTGAGTCATTTTACTGCCTAAATAATTGAAACTTTCAACTTTCTGTAGTTTTTCCCCGTTCAAGATGATATCAAAGGTCTCGTTAGAAAAGTTCATAGCTTTAGTTTTAGAGGCATTTATTTGGAGACCAATTTTAACCGAGAGATGACACAAATTATTTATTGCTTCTTGGGATTCTCTTGGTGTTGAACTTAAGAATGCTACATCATCTGCGAAATCCAGGTCCCCCAGGAATTTTCCATTTGTCCATTTTATACCCAATTGTTCATTGTGGGTATAGTTTCTCATAACCCAATCAATAGCTATTCCAAAAAGTAGTGGTGACATAATACAGCCTTGTTTCACCCCTGTTTCTACTGTAAACCATTCTGTATTCCCTTTATTTGTGCTATCACAACATCTTGCATTGTCATATAGCGCTTTGATTATAGTCACTTAATTTTGTTGGAAAACCCATAGATTGTAAAGTATATTCCTCATTGATTGGGCGGTAGTAGAGCTATCAAAGGCTTTTTTGAAAATCGACGAAGGTGATAATAAGTGGCGATTGCCTTTCCACTGATTCTTTCTATTCTTTGTTAATTTAGGTGTGGATTATTTGATCATTACTTGTTCGTTTTTCGGCCTGAAACCCGCTTGTTCTTCTCTTATCTTTCGTCAGCATGCAATTTAAGTCTTTCTAACATCATGCAACATAATAATTTTCCAGGTACTGATAATAGAGATATACCACGCCAGTTATTACAGTCTGATAGATCACCTTTCTTCGGTAACTTTACCATAATACTGTCTTTCCATTGTTGTGGTGGTTGTTCTTCTCTCCATACTTCATTTATAATATCTAACATTCTCAAGAGGTTGTTGTCATTAACTGCTTTAATCCTATCCCCTGAATTTCCGTCAACTCACGCAGCTTCAAAATTTATTAATCTTTTATCGGCTTGTTTGATCTCTTCCAGCGTTATTTCATCGCAAGTCTTTGGCAACACGTGGTTGTGGATGTTTCCTTTTTATAATCAGGTGGTTAACTAGTTGGTGGTGGTCTGGTTTAGCAACCTCCATGAAGTGCTCCAGCCCCATCTCTTCATTTGTTCTTTTTTCTGTTGGTATGAGAATTCCCTAATTTACTCTTTAACAGGTGTGTTTCCATAGCAGTTAGGCTGGTGACATAGTTTTGTTTTTGTAATATGATGGATATAGGCACCTACTATTACCTGTTTCTTGCAGCATTTTAAGCTTCTACGGCCAGTTCATTTGAGGTAATGTCTTTTTTTTCTTCTTCGAGTTATTGTCTTCACTTTCTTTATTTTAACAAGTTATAAGTTAGTTTGCATGATTCAACTGCATTATTTGTAACTTGGCCCGATAGTTTAGTTTAAGTTTTGCTGTTTTCCTTTCTTGTATTAATATCCCCTAAGTAATCTTCTCGCATCCATTTTTTTTCTTTTTATGTTACTAGGTATCCGGTGGTCGCTACAGCTGCTTTCATGTCATTGCCGTTCTCAGTAGTTCCAATTTAGTATCCATTGTCTTGGTGGTGATAATCGTTTGTTCAATTTTGCTTGAAAAGCATCGAAAATAGTTGTTCATTTTGAACAATTTATATTCCTTCTTTTATATCATTTGATTGCCAGTCTGTGTACATCTTATTCTTCTATTTTTATGGCGGTTGGTATAAACTTCTTAATTTGAATTCTCTTTTTTGCTATGAAGAGGTTTTTGATCGCTTCCTACTATCTGCACCTCTCTGTATGCTCTGACGTCTTGAAATGATGTGAGCGAAAATTTACGCGGATTATGCTGAAGTGAGTCTATCTTGTTTCTTAGTTCCTGCCATCAGGTGGAATTCCCATGGTATCTTGTGGATTTTCTTATTTGGAAAGATAGGTGTCTGCCACATCGTTGGTTTGATTTTTCACAAAGTTCTAGAGAGTCATTTAGCCACTTTGGATTCATACTGCATATGCCCATGAGTTACCGAGATATCTTTTGTACTCCATCGTTGTTTTGTCACTTACTTTGGCGTTATAATCACCCATGAACTGATTATTATGTCCCATCCTTGGGTAATTGTTGTTGTTGGTACTATTAGAAGTGATTCATAGAGAGTTCATCTTTTGTGGATATTCAAGTGCGTCGTTAGTTGGGTGCATAACATTGTACAATTGAGAGCTTGAATAATCGTGTCTGAATTCTAGCTAAGATTTGCCCCTCATTGTTAGGTACCCCAGCTGATAAGCGAATGCTGCTGCTTTCTGTGTCCAGTAGGATGGCTACTCCCTCTGTGTGACGATTATCATTACGACCTGAGTATTTAATTTAGCTTGTTTTCTTTCTGAAATTATCTTGTATGCCCTTCCCCGGCCATCTACAAACGCTGTAAACCCAATAAGGTGCCAAATTATTATTAAACCATTTTCTTTAAATTACGTCTTCCAATTTTTCGTCTTGATCATAGATCTTACAATTCCCATGTATAACCAATTTTTTAGAAATCTCCTTAGTCCCCCAAAGTATTAGAGTGAGTTCCATGTTTACTGTCGAGCCTGGTTCTGTTTCGGTTAAACTATAGCTTGTTTTACGGATAGTGAAATTGTTTAACGAGCTCTGATCATCCACCGATCCAACCGACGAATTCAAGGGTTTCGAGGTCCGTTATAGGTAAATATCTACACCACTCTGATGTATCTTTTATTCTATAATTTAACATAACATGGTGATATCCATCGAAATATACACATTCCTGATGTTTTTCTTTCGGCGTCTAAGGTGAGAAACGAATTTCACCTCCATCCATTGGAAGGGTAGATAACTTTAATAACATCATAATAAAAGTCAAATATTCTCCATACCAATTATATAAATCAAATATATTATTATGATATCATATCAATAGTGTTGCAAATAAGTGTAATAATTAATATACCGCACTAATTATTACATTATGTAATCATCAGTAACTAACAATAAATACATTGTTGATCTTCGTTTGAGACAAAAAACATTCAATAGAAGAAAGATGTGGACATCATCGTCTCCCAATCCTAGGACCAGGACTTGATATACTCCAAATTTCCACAAATGACACAATCCGCATCTCCAATGATGTGCTTGCGAAAATATCAATAACACAAAAACTTAAAGACAACTGTAAATCTCTCAAGTACAATACATGAAAAATAATTTAATTTAATGTGCCGAGTGAATCTTTTGTCCCGAAATATCACTAACTAGCTTCTTAGAGTAATTACATGGAATAGATGTATAAATTCCCCCTCAAAAAAGTGGAAAAAAAAAATCTACTAAACATGTCATTATAACATTGGGAAATAAAAAACTTAGTGTGTTGTGGAAAATTTCTCCGATCACTTATATAGCAAGGGGGGCAA